>JAOBRD020088113.1:0-10312 GCA_027575215.2 Hydrozoanthus sils
ATTAAGGACAAGATTTTTAGGCTACAAAACATGTCAGTAGAGAGAGCCCACAAGAATAACAGCACATCGATAGGACTGAATGAAGATATCATGAAATTAACATTTTTTCGCCCAAACTGAAGTCATATCCCACCAAAATTGTAGCGAAGCTTGTTAAACAATATCTTGCTAACATGTATTACCAATCTGCTTCCTCGGCGCTCTTTTGGAAATTTCATACACGACATTCCACACAAATACGAAAGTGGTTTAACCAGTGATCTTCGCAAGCTAGAGAAGAAATATTTGAAGTCAAGGAAATCGGAACTAGATTTGAATCTTCACCGCAACTGCCAATCCTTTAAACTTTTTTCCAAGTTTATTTTCTTTAGGCTGCCTAATACGAGCCAAACTGATGTCATCGCTATCAGAAAACACCTACCGTTCTAACCAAAATGTAAGCAAATGTGTTAAATTACCAACAGCTGCCAAACATTTATTTCAACAAAACTCTATGGTAACATTTTAAGTCGAGGCAGTGTTAAACAGTTACAGAACAAAATTAACCGAAAGAGCTCAGCTGACAGTTCTTACTTTTGACTATTTTGTTTTGATTCTTGTCTAAAGTAACCTGCTTTGACTTAAAAAAAGTTAAAAGCAAGTTTTATCTCTTCCCAAACAACCTTACACAATGTTCAGTAACTCTTTAGTAACAATCGGAGTCAGCTGGTCTGATAACATGCTCAACGATCAGGACTTTATTTTCCTATTTATTCTTCATTTGATTTTAACACTCTCGACAACTCTATTAACGAATATAGCAATCTAGAATCAAAAAATCGCGCTACAAATGCTTCGACTTTAAATATCTTCACAAAAGAAGGGCGTATACATTTAACTACACTACTGTCGGTCACGTTCCAATGATTGTGACTTTCATGACGCGCTTTTGTACACAGATCGTGTTTTCAATACTGCCCACCCGCTACCTTGTTGCACGTTCGTAAATCTCATCTACAACTTCTATCTATTTGTCTCCCACACTTGCTCTGCAGTAATGAAACTCCCTAACGTTAGCTAGGATACTCTTTCCTCCACCTATTCCAATAGTGCGCTAACTTTATACTGAGATATCTGATCCTACATGTACATACATTCTGACTTGAACTATTGAATTCCTCTGGTTCTATAATCTCGTCTGATAAAGTATCTATCCTTCTCCCATACATGAGATGTGATGGGGTGACGACCTCCTCATCAAGCTCACTATGGTCAAAAGTGAATGGTCGGGAATTTAATGTTACTTCAACATCTGTTAGTAACGTTTCTAGCTGTCCGTAGATCAATCGACTAGCACTGCCTATTACCTTTCTAAGGTAACCTTTTACGATCCCTACCATTCTCTAAAAAAAGCCTCTAGGCAACAAGAGGCTCTTTCTAGATTAAACTTCCATTCTCTCTTCTGTGGTTCTAAGTCATGTATCACTTCTGGATGACTGATCAACTTCTCTAAAGCCTTAGCTATTGCCTTAAACTGTTTGGCATTGTCTAAAACTATGTGGGTAGGCATCCTTCTCCTGGCTAAAAATCTCCACACACACCTTCTAAATCTTGTCGCGGTCAAATCTATTGCAAATTCTAGTTCTGGTGACTGCGCAAGGAAACCGTGCAACTTAAACTATGTGACTAATTTCTGGCACCCTTCCTTTAATGAATATTGGACCTGCCATGTCTAGACCTGTCTGATTAAATGGTGGTGACTGCTTCACTTTAAACAACGGAAGGTCTGCTGTTGGTGGATTCTTGTACGACTTTCCAGGTAGCCTTTTACACACTAAACAGCCACCCAAATCTTCTTAAACATCTGTCTGCCCTTTGGTACCCAGCACCTGGACCTAAGCTATGAGCTAAGATTATGCATAAAACGCTTTACTGAAATCGTATTTCTCATAGGTCTCCAAAATTTGCTAAATTTCTCTGCTTCTACAATGTAGTCTACGCCTAGCCTGTTTTCGACTTGCCCTGTTGTTGCCATGACAGCCGTTTTCTTAGCTTCTCTCATTCTGTCTGCTGTTTCTTCTTAATCTCGTCTATCACTGGCCAACTGTCTTTGGGAAGTTTCCCCCCTTCTGGCCCTTCCCATCACAACCTATCTGTCCTCAATTCTGATGCAGTGTGGTTTCGGTATTGAAATTGTCCCCCGTGAGCCCAATGTAGGTTTCGTCTCCTTTGTCGCTGGTTACTGTCGCTTGATAGATCACATCTGAAGTCAAGCATTTGCCATTCAGTGAGCAGGATGTTTTGTCCCTACAGTTGCATGTTTTCTGTGTCGGTTCGGAGGGTTGGGTTGATTTTTCAACGCACGACTTGTTGTGGGCGCTGATTTTGCTTTTTAAGTTGGGCATGCACAATTAAGTAGCTTATTTGGATCGTATTTTTATCAAAAATTTTATGTAGCGGATGACCTTTCTTGAATGAATCGTGTATTTGGTGAATTGTCGTGCCATATAAAGTGAAGCGGCGTTTGGTTTACATATAATGAAATATTTTTCTGTTATACAAAGATTACATCTTTTAGTTTTATTACTATATTGAGGTACGCGAGACAAAATTTTCCATTTAATAGAATAATTTATTTAATTCTTTTCTTTCAGTTCCCATATATATTTACTTAACTATGTTGCATTTTTTTTAGATTTCGTTTTAAAAGACGCTTTGTGATTATCAAGACGTGACTTAAAGTCTCTTGCTGTTAAACCGACATATGTTTCTTCTTATCCCTCTGATTTTACTGTTACCTGGTATATGATTTCTTTCGCTAAGCATTGTCCTTCTAGTGGGCACCCGGCATTCTTGGGGCAGCTGCATTTTTTTATGGCTTGTGGTTCTTGCAGTGCTTTTAGTTTTCTTTTGTTGTCGCTGTCAATAAGAGATCCCGGTGCAAAGGAAAGAACGAATAAGTGATCGAAGATCCAACGAACGGGATGTAGTGGTCGACCAAGCACAAGAGAATGAACAAACCAACAACCAACATCAACCCCAAATCCTCTGTGTCGGTCGTGAACGATACAGAGGCCGAGCGATATAGCGACGATAGTACGGACGGATGCACAACGGAAACAACTGGAGCGGAACAGAATACGGCGAAGGAAAAACGGAAACACGAAAGATGACTAAAAGTCCTCAGGAGAGAAGAAGTACTAAAGAGGCTAATAGGTAACCTGTCATATCTACACTTATCTGCATCTGAAACAAACTTGTTAAGGAAAGGATTGAACTTTTGCCCGGCTCCACCACCACCGTACCCCGAGGAACTAAATGAAGATATTAATGCATTTTAGCGCAGATTCTACCTGAAGGAATACCACTATCCTGACAAAGTTGAAGACTGGAAAGGCGCACCACCATACAAACCATCGACACTGAAAAATTAAATAAAAAGGACAAAATAAGCCATCTGCGACCCTCAAGGGAAACCTACCTGAATGCTTACGTTGAAAAGCTAAGACCAGATATAAGTCGCGCTGGAAACCAACATATTCGACCTGTTCGAAAAAACTGAGCACACGCGAACGGGAAAGCATGGCACTCAACCGCCTAAAAAACAACACAGACATTGTCATAAATTCAGTAGACAATAGAGAGGAGCCTACAAATAATAAAATACTTTTCTGCTACGGTATAAATTACGACGCTGTGTTTTATTCGAGTACGGAGAAGCGTGACATAAAATTTTCCAACTAATTGAATAATCTAAATTGTGTTCTATAAGTGACCAAATAAGTTTAAACAATTCTGTGGTGTTCCGTTTAGTAACTAGACTTAAAAGATAGAATATTTTATATATTTGTATATTTAATTAAAATTCAAACAGAAAAATTTATAGCTGTCGCTATACTGAGTTGTATATATTTGTATATATTATGGAAAAAGCTCAATTTTGTTTTTATGTCGGAAAACGAAGGTTGCGAACTCGTAAGTAATAACTGATCGCAGTCAATGTAGTAATGCCAAAGAAGTAAAAATGAGCTTTGATGTAACTTTACAACGACCTATGTTTATTTATGAAATTTGAATAGAATTAGGAGATTGTTATTGTCAATTTTTCCTCAGCTGAGTCTACAGCCGTACAAAGAAAGTTTTGGTTAAAATAACATCGGACACAGTCTGTTCAGGTTGCTGCTGAAATCAACTGACGAGCCGTACAAGACACTATGGCCAGAGTTGTCCTTGTTGTTGTGTTTTACCTCTATGTTTTTTTAAGTGGCCGCTGCACAAACGGTAGGATTTGGATATGGTGTTTTTTGGAGCAGAATAGATTCTAATAAGAGTTTTTAGGGATCTTATTTGTAATTAGTTTAGCCAACCTTTTTATACCATAAAGATGTTATTGCGCTCCCTTTGTCCTTTTCATAACATACAAATGAACAGAATATTTGAAGCAAAATAATGAAGGAATTCTTTCAAAAATGAAGAAATATCTAAATATTCGCAAATGTTCGGCATCGAACTTTACTCCCGAGAAATCTTAACTTGTGGATACTCAGTTTGCTACAAAATGGAAAGTATAACAATTAGGGGGAGGGGTCGTTATAACAGGGAGGGTTGGGTGGAATTGGAACAGCTGGAGGAGGGTGGGGGAAGAGAACAATAAGGGAAGGATTGGTATTGCCGGTTTTCACTTGACGTCATAGCGGTAATATTGGTGTCCTTGAACAAAATAATTATTTTTTGTTTTCTTTTGTGTAGGTCACCGACATGAGCGCTTCGTCTTTTGCATCTCAAGCGAGTGCGTGAAAACCAAGTATTAGAAAGCGGAGAGGGAAACTGGGGGTAAAAACAGAGAGAATAAGTTGAGATTAAAACCTGTAGAGGAGGGTGGCAAGTAAAACAAGTAAGGGAGGGTTGTGTTTCAGCAGGGAGGGGAGGGTGGGGTAAGAACAGAAGGGAGGTGACATAAAGTAAAAGCAATTGTTCGTGACCAGAATTCGAACACCAATATTCAAAACTGTCACAACCTCACTCTAGTGATTATTTGTTTATTTACATTTCGAATGACGGTGTGATCATGGTTGATGAAAATGGAAGGCTTTGAGCCTTGTCATTTTGACGCGGGTACCCTGTGTTCTGGCTACATCCAAGATCCAAACGACGACTTTGATTGGATGTTTTCTAACGGAACTACCCCTATGGATTACACTGGACCACCCTTGGGACACAGTCAAGGTACGTAACCGTTGGTTGGCAGATACGAAACGATGAGCAAAAACAACGCAACATTGGTTCCGAGAAGCAGGATTACATTTTATAATAAGGGTGTCTGGGCATTTTTATATGAGATTGTGTAGCTTTAAGTTATGAGGAAGTATTTTAGTACAATGATTCCGCTTATTACTTTGAACAAAATTCCGAAGAACATTCTTGATATTCAAAAACAGTTTCGAAGAATACATGCTTATATTTCAGTTTAACTTATGCAAACCATTCTCAAAACCAAAAGAAGCGAGGCTCAGTTTGCAAATTCAATGAAACAAGATAAAATAAGGGGGGAAAAAAAGCTAAACAAAACCATTTCTTCGTTTCTTTGACGCCATTGGCAATAGTTCCGGTTTGTAGGTTTTTGTAACTAGGATTCTAAAACGCAATTTGATAATAATTGTTGTTCATTCTTATCAATTTCGTTTTTGACATTTTAGCGATTTTGTTGATTTGCGCATCAGGCAAATCGAACAAATTGTTTTTTGCAACAATATAAACAACGATGTATTGCAAGACTTTCTTGGAGTGAATGCTCCGCTTTTCGTATCGTAATTCTGATCGATAAATCTGTTTCAGGGTTCTACGCTTATATCGATTCTTCGTACAAGCGATTGAACGGTGAAACCGCACGTTTGTTAACTCCGTCACTAACGGCCACCAATCGTAGCTGCTTACATTTCAAGTACAATATGTACGGGGTGAATGTACGAACACTCAACGTCTACTTGCAATGGAAAAGCGGAGCGCAAACTAAGATTTGGTCCTTAACTGGCGAGCAGGGGACATTGTGGTTATCTGCTTTAGTGGGCATATCCATTCATCAAGAGGCTAGAGTATGTGTACATACAATGAGCCCGATTGATTGTTTTCTCTTCATATATATAGTAATCAGTTATACCATTGGTTATTCATATTTCATATCCCAGTTATGCCATGTGTCTGTATGTCATATCAGATATGTCATAGACTATCCATATACCATATACCAGTTTAAATGCCATGTCTCTATATGTTATATTAGTTATGCCATTGGCTCTCCATATATCACATAACAGTTGTGCCATGTCTCCATGTGTCACGTCAGTTAGGCAAACCTCTTTTAAGGTCTTGCTGCCTAACCAACTACAACGCGCTCAAAACTCTGCAGCTAGACTCATTGTAAACCTAACTGTTTTGACCTTATAACTCCTGTACTTTTTAATGTACACTTGCAACCTGTACAGTTCAGAATTGACTGCAAAATTCTACTGATTACCTAGAAAGCTATCAATGGACTTGTGCCCACTAACATATCCGAAATAATTAGAAATAATTTAAGAAACAGCCGTGAACTTTTTCTTCAGCACCCGCCTCATAAGACACTTGTTACTCTTGGTGATCGCGGTTTTACTGTAGCGGCGCCTAAGCAATGGAATGACCTGTCTAAAACTATGAAAACTCATTGCAATTTTTAAGCATCTTCTTACGATATTTCTGTTCCGCCAGGCCTTCCAGTTATTCACTATTGTAATCCTTTCTAATCAATTAATTCGTTTTTATAAATCTAAAAGAATACCTACATACAAGACATACGTACACTATAACTTAATGTGCAGTCCCCAGGGACATAGTATTGTTTTCCCGAGCTTCCAAATGTATCCCGAGACAAAGTCGGAGAAACATCAGAACTCGAGGGAAAACAAACAAACTTGAGGAACTATAGCTTATAGTTATACATTCAGAGTTTCCTTTTTTTAAGACTTTTTTCGGAAATGTGTTCGGCGCGCAATATAACAATATACTTTATATTAATTTATCGTAGACTTAGTTATTGATGCTATTTTAACTCTATTCTGGACTTTTTTGGCCTTCCTGGATAAGGGAGGGGGGGGGGCGTGAAACGTCCATAAAGCAGAAAGTGAGAATTCGTTTTGCTTCCAAATATATCATCAACGTCGTTGTTACTTCTAAAATTGCTTTAAAATAATTCAGACGACTCAAAAAACACTTCTTTAAGAAATAC
Source organism: Hydrozoanthus sils (assembly GCA_027575215.2). NCBI lineage: Eukaryota > Metazoa > Cnidaria > Anthozoa > Zoantharia > Hydrozoanthidae > Hydrozoanthus > Hydrozoanthus sils. The sequence goes on from JAOBRD020088113.1 coordinate 7,241, forward strand.
ATGAATTCAAATATTTTTGCGTAAAATACATTTACATAATAATGACGTCATAATTTTTACAGCAGAAAAACAAAACTTTTGCTATTGCGCAATAACGATGACGTTATCATCTTTTAATACATTAGAACCTTTTGCTGTTAAAGGGAAAGAGATTGTTCATGTTTAAAGAAAATTTTTTCGATCAGTTTATACAAACGAATAATCAGAAAAAGGAAAGACACATTATCATCAAAAGTAGTCGTTAAAAGGTCTTTACCATAGCAACAAAGTATAACGTAACAACATAAAAATTATACTGTCTTGTTGCGAGAAAAAAATTAGGAAGAGTCACAAAATTTGGGCAAGATTTTTTAAACCACCTAGAAATGAGACGGATTTTAAAACATTTCAGGCAGATTTTGCAGCTATAAAAGAACAACATCACCCTGAACCCCCAGAACGCAAGTCCTTATCATTTTTTATATAAGCTGGTTTTTGCTGGCTGTGGGAGATTTATTACTGCTGATATACCAATAATTTGAGTTTTTTCAATTTCTTTTTACTTTTAAAACAGGTTGTTTTTGAAGCCATGTACGGTACGGGGTATAGGTGTGATATTGCAATAGATGACATTGTAATAAGCAAGCGACAAAATTGTTCGCTCCAGCCAGCTGAGGCAAAACCTGTTACTAACAAGCTACCACCGCCACCAGAGAAGCCGCTGAGTAAGTGAAAGACTAACCAGTACAAAGAAAGGCTTTTGTATAAGGTGGAGAGTTCTTAGTCTCTTCCCTTTGTCCCAGGAAAGCTCTGAGTAAGTGAAAGAGCAACCAGTCAAAGAAGGCTTCTGGATAAGGTGGAGAGTTGTTCTTATTCTCCTCTTTTGTGCTAGGGAAGTCCCTGAGTAAGTAAGACATTAACTAGTCCAAAAACACAAGCTTTTAGATAAGGTGGAGAGTTTTTAGTCTTTTCCCTTTGTTGTGAGTTAGTCAAAGAGCAAACAAAAGAAAGAGGGCTTTTGGATAAAAGGGAGAGTTCTTAGTCTCTTCCCTTGGTCCTAGGAAAACCTCTAAGTGAAAGAAAAACTAGTCCAAAAGAAGGCTTCTAGACAAGAAGGAGGCTTCTTAGTTTCTTCCCTTTGTCCGAAGGAAAATTCTGAATAAGTGAAAGAGTAACTTGTGCAAAAGAGGGCTTCTGGATAAGAGAGTGAATTTATATCTTCTCCTATTTGTGCCAGGGAAACTTTTGAGTAATTGAATGAGTAACCAGTCTAAAAGGGTGCTTTTGGATAAAGATGTGAGTTTTTAGTCTCTTTCCTTTGTCTTACCCCCTGAGTAAGTATAAGAGTAACTAGGACAAAATAAGGCTTCTAAAAAAGGGAGACTTCTTAGTTTCTTCCCTTTGTCCTAAGGAAAATTCTGAGAAAGTGAAAGAGTAACTAGTCCAAAAGAAGGTTTCTGGATAAGGGGAAAGTTCTTAGTCTCTTCCCTTCGTCCTAGGGGAACTTCTGAGTAAGTGAAAGAGTAACTAGTTGCAAAGAAGGCTCCGGGATAAATTGGAGAGTTCTTACTCTCTTCCCTTTCTCGTTTGGAAACCTCTGAGTAAGTGAAAGAGCAACCTAATCAAGAAGACGTTTGGGTAAAGGAGAGAGTTCTCAGTCTCTTCTCTTTGTCCTAAGGAATCATCTGGTAAGTGAAAAGCCAAAAAATGGCTTCTCTTTAAGGTTGTCCCAGGGAAGCCTCTGATAAGTAAAAGAAGAGCTGGTGAAAAAGAAGGCTTCTGGGTAAGGTGGAGAGTTCTTAATCACTTCCCTTTGTTCTAGGGAAAGCTCTGAGCAAATGAAAGAGCAACCAGTCTAGAGAAGGCTTCTGGATAAAAGGAAGAGTTTTTTGTTTCTTCCCTTGGTCCTAGGGAAACTTCTGAGTAAATGAGAGAGAAACTAGTCGAAAAGAAGGAATTTGGTTCAAGATGACATTTCTTATTCTCTTCCCTTTGTCCTAGGGAAACCTCTCAGTAGTGAAAGAGTAACTAGACCAAAAAAAGGCTTCTAGATAAGAGGGAGATTTCTTAGTTGAGTCCTTTGCCCTTGGGAAACTTCTGATTAAGAGAAAGAGTAACTAATCAAAAAAAAGGCTTTTGGATAAAGTAGAAAGTTCTTAGTCTCTTCCCTTTGTCCAAGTGAAGCCTGTCAGTAAGTGAAAGAGAAACTAGTCGAAAAGAAACCTTTTAGATAAACGGGAGAGTTTTTGTCTCTTTCCTTTGTCCTGAGAAACCTGTGAGTAAGTGAAAAGATAACTAGTCTAAAAGCAGGCTTCTGGATGGGAGGGATAGTTCTTAGTCCCATCCCTTTGTCCTAGGGAAACTTCTTAGTAAGTGAAAGGGCAACTAGTCCAAAAAAAGACTTTTTGATAAAGTGGAGAGTTCTTAGTTTCTTCCCTTTGTTCTTGGGAAACTTCTGAAAAGGTGAAAGAGCAACCAGTCCAAATAAATGCTTTTGGATAAGGTGGAAAGATCTTAGTCCCTTCCCTTTATCCTAAGGAAACCTCTGAGTAAATGGAAAAGCAACTAGTCCAAAGAAGGACTCTTGGATAAAGGTGAAAGTTCTTAGTCTCTTCCCTTCGTCTTAGGGATACTTCTGAGTAAGTGAAAAAGGGAGACTTCTTAGTTTCTTCCCTTTGTCCTACAGAACCTTTTGAGTAAGTGAAAGAGTAACTAATCCAAAAAAAGGCTTCTGGATAAGAAGGAGAGTTCTTAGTCTCCTCCCTTTATCCTAGTGAAACCTCTGATTAAATGAAAGAGCAACCAGTCCAAAGAAACCTTTTGCACAAAGGAGAGAGTTCTGAGTCCCTTTCCTTTGTCCTAGGGAAACTTAGATTGTTAACTGTTTAAGTGAAAGAGTAACGAGTCCCAAAATTGGCTTCTGAATAAGGTTGAGAGTTCTGAGTCTTTCCCTTGTCTTAGGGAAACTTCTGAGTAAGGGAAAGAGTAACTAGTTCAAAAGAGGGCTCTTGGATAAGGTGGAGAGTTCTTAGTCTCTTCCCTTATCCCAGGGAAGCCTCTGAGTAAGTGAAAGAAGAACTATTCCAAAAGAAG
>JAOBRD020088222.1:0-10312 GCA_027575215.2 Hydrozoanthus sils
ACACTTCAAATCGCATTCCTCAGGACAGGACAAAAAAACCTCCCGCCAATTGTGATTATTCAGCAGATGAGCCATGTAGATCTTTCTGTGTTCTCTAACATCTCTGACCTGTGTGGTACTACGCCTTGGCTTGGTGGATGCTCTTGGAACTACATATTATGGTCTGACCTGACTGCACTCTTGAAAACCCTGCATGGCCTTCATGCTCCCTCTTTTTGGTTGTTTAGTCGGTGGCGCTGTGGCCGATCGGTTAGCGTGTTCGGCTCGTAATCCTAAGGTCGCGAGTTCGAGTCCCAGCCAGACCACTCTGTTGTGTCCTTGAACAAGACACTTTACCCGACTTTGTTCCAATCGCCTCAGCTGTATAAATGAGTACCAGTTCTGCTGGGAGCTAACCTTCGATAGATTAGTGTCTTGTCCAGGGGGAGTCAAAGACTCTCATCCGCTTAACACTACGGAAACTGGAGATAAGCGCCGGCCTAATGGGCCAGTAGGCTCGAGAAAGGATTTAGCTTTTTTTAGTTGGTTGTTTGACCATCTCTGAGACAGTAAAGCGGAACAAGTAAATCTTTGTACTTTAGCTGGTTTACATCGCCCGCTGTGGTTATTTTACATTTTGGATCCATGGTCGTTAAATGCTCATAAGGATTTTGTATTAAAGTCTAATAGTTCGTGTTGATCGTACGATAAGTCGTCAGGATGAAAAATAACACTTGATTTTTGACCTGATAACCATTCAAAGTCGCTCAAAAGACACCCTTCAGACGTTCGATTTTCGATTCCTCTCTGCAAATAATTGCAACACCCCCCTCCCCCCAAAATCTGACCTGTCTTAGCATACGAAACCCGCTTGGGCAGACGGTGAGCGTTAAAAATGCTTGGGTTTAAGGGCAGGAAAAGCATCATCTTTAGAAAACGACCGACTATTCATTACGTGACTATTCATTACTTATCATCTTATCGTTTTTTTAGTTATTTGCTGGAGTAGGGTTGGACGTTACTAAAGATTCAAACACATTTCTTTTTTCAAAACAAATCAAGAAATACCTTTTATTGAAACAAATGAGATGTCCAAACCCATTCGCCTCTGTTTAGTCTACTGTTCTAGGCTTTATGTTTATTTAATTTTGTTTGTGTGCTTTTGGTTCAATTTTCTGTGCCTACCTAGAATTGTTACAGAATCAGACTAGTATCTAACTAGGAAACCTTCAGTTTGTTTAGACACTAGGCATTTCCTAGAATGTCATATATATTTAGTTTTACTTACTTCAATTACTTTATGTAATACTTGACCTAAATATACGTTTTTTTTTCTCTTATTCTGTAAAATTTGGAAATGTGAATAAAATGTATTGTATTGTATTGTATTGTATTGTATTCCAAAGAGTTACGGTTGTTTTAATGGAAGGCATTTTCCTATAGTTTTGGCTACCTATTTAGGTGGACTGGGACGAGATCCCAGGTCACCACTACGTCATCTTTTTGGGAAAAATTCCCGCGTTCATCTTTGTCTCAATGTTTTTGTTTAAAAGCAGAAATAGCGAGTGAAAGAAAGTGTTGGATTTCGACTCTACAAAAGAACTTGGTTACGAGTTAGATAACTGGGAAAGTGTTTAGGAAGAAACATGCATATCTAATTTATTAATATATGTAATGTTTCAGTTTAAGTGTGAGTTTCGGTTGTGTTAGATTTTACAACGGTCATTTCAAAACTTGTACTTGGCTCTCAACAAGGTCAGATTGACAATGGTGTCAGAAGTGGGATGTAGAATAAAGAAAAAAAACTCAGAGAAGAGTAAGTTATATGTGTGTTTTGAAAATGGTGATCTTGTTGGTTTTAAATCGCCGAAAATGGATTGGTTGGCGGGGCCGGATTTGGAATCTCGGTTTAAGAGATTTAAACAAAAGTGTAAACACTTGTTTGACGGACCGCTAAGCAGCCGTGAGGAAGCACAGAAGCACAGGATTGTAAATATTTACTGCTATGGACGGGAGATTACGATCTAGACTTATATAACACGAGGAAAATATCAGCTGAAGACGAAAAGCAGCTTGACGCGTATTGGGGCCGATTTGAGGAGCACGTGAAGCCGCAATCCAACCACATCCTAAACAAGTACTATTTAAGTGGTCTTAAGCGAAATAATCGTTCCCTAGATGTAAAGAGGGAGGTGACCCTTATCTGGGAATGTTGTCATACAGAGCGACTCCAGTTGATCACCATTTTTAGTCGCCAGAAGAGTTATTAAACAGCAGGAAGTTTCGAACAACATTAACGATGTCTAAACGAGTGTGTCAGAACCAAAGTAGCTATCAAGTAAAGGAAACCTTGTATCAACGTCAGAAAAAGTAAGGCTATTTCCATAACCGAAACGTGGGACTGCCGCTACGAGAATTGCAGCCACATGAACCAGTACGAATTCGTGATCACCGCAGCCACACTTGGCAACGTGGATCTGTAGTTAAAGCAGCTGAACAACCAAGGTCGTATATTGTGTTAAATGATGAAACAGGTGCAGTTTTTCGCCGCTCAAGGTCCCATCTGGCACCAGACAGAAGTGTTGTTGTGCAAGAAAGAGAACCACGGCAAGCAAGTAACTCTCCAATCAGCCATCTCGGCCTGGATACAGAACAAGATCTGGGAGACTTGTCAAAGTTCCAGAAAGACTTAATTTGTAAATAATGTGGAAATATTTTTATGAACACTAGTTAAAGTTATTAGTATTATTATTATTATTAGTAGTATATTAGTTTAAAAGTGATAGATTAAGTATGAACAGTATAATTGTTAACACTTCTAGAAATTACAAATACTATACCCTAGAGATACTTACTGAACATTTTTACTTTCAGTTGGAATATTCTCCACTTGAACAGAGGGTAGACTACGAGCAGTCCCTATTTTCCTCTTTAGTTCGTTGAAACCGGTAAATCAAGGTCGCGAACGCGAGAGAACTGGGACCAGGACAAAAAAGTAACTAGGAAGGGGGGAGGGGGAGGGAGAGAGAGAAAATAGGGACTACACACAAGCTATTAAAAAAAATCTGCCCGTTCGCCAGGCAACGAAGTAATCTGATTGGTCGACTTGCTGTCAAACTGAGTCACGTCCGAGACCAGTATTTGTTACGGCGAATTTTGTTTTTAATAAAGCTTGAACAGAGAAAAGCGGTGGAAATGCTTTTGGCGAACTCGGTTTATTAGCCGTTCTACCTATTGGATTATGAAAAAGTGATCTATCAGGCGTTTGTTTCAGACAAAAATCAACAAAACCGCATGTCGACAGTTGAATTGTTTCGCCGCTGGTGGCAGACCAAATTTTGATACATCAGCAGTCGCCGCTGCATCACGAAGGGAATTTGCGGGAGCAACTGCAGAAAGCCTGGCCAACAATTTATTAAGCACTATTGTTTTGGAGTTTATTAAAGCACATGCATATCTAAGTAATTTCGATGCCAACAACCTTGTTTAGTATAAGAGAGATAACTCCTCCGCTGTGCTTTGTTTTTGAAACTCGCATTCTCCCACGATTTGAATAACTTTGAAGCTTGATCTTTATCAATATGTTTAGAGAGGGCACCTTAAAATCGCCTCGTGTGCTTAAAAAGTGTACTAGCTGCCCTATCCCACTTCCGCAAATGTATCTTATAACTCGTAAATTAGCTCATCATCTGGCGTACGCAAAGAAATATGCGGCAATTAATTTGAACTTCCCAACATCGCAACAGTATTAAAAATGTCTGTTGCTCAGTAATGTCCTCTCCGTCCTCTGTGCTGTAAAACAAGTCTTTGGATTCCGTCTTTCTCGTAACGTATGTAGTAGCGGCGGAATACATAGGTTTTGGAACAGGAATTAATAAGTATTCCCCAGAACGGAAATTTTAACTGCCGAAGAAAGTTTGGTTAACAATTTTTTTCTTCGGTTCTGCAAACAGATTTTCTGTCTATAATCAGCCTTCCATATCGCCGATTTTGAAATCTTGCATTTAAAGAAACGGCAGGAGATATCGGCTGAACTGTCTCTTCGAACTTCATTGTTTGTTAGGAGCGAGAATACAATTTTCGGCACTCGTTTTCCTAAGCGCTGCAAAGTTTTTCTTTTCTACCACGAAGACTTTTGACAACCGCTCAAGGTTTAAAATTTGAATGGATAACGGTAATTTAAATTTTATTGACCTACGAGCCGTGGCAAGTGGGCGGCATTTTTTTTTTTCAATAGCTTGTCTGTAGTCCCGATTTTTCTCTCTCTCTCTCCCCCTCCCCCTTCCTCGTTACGTTTTTGTCCTAGTCCAAGTTCTCTCGCGTCCGTCATCTTGATTCACCGGTTTCGACGATCTAAAGAGGAAAAATAGGGACTGCTCGTGGTCTAAACAGAGGGTGTGTCATAGTATCATGCATATCTAATTTATTCGTATACGTAATGTATTTAGTTTAAGTGTGAGTTTCGGTTAACTTAGATTTTACACCGGTCATTTCAACACTTGTACTTGGCTTCCAACAAGGTCAGATTGACAAACATTATAACACAGGTTTAGCGGTCAAGCAAGCGACGATTCAGATTGCTTTGTTTAATTAGTACATAAACGTTGGCAGATCAAGAAGGTTTAATTCCTGTACAAAACTGGTTAGTAAAGCTCTCATGTTGTGAGTTTATTGTGATTTAATAAGGTCGGAATGTAAGCGATTTGAGGCCGTTGTCAACAGTTTATTTTTTCATTTCAGGTGTATATTGTCAAAACTGCAAGATAAAGAACCTCATCAGTACTTTAATTCGAGCACCTTTGCTGTAGGATGAAATTCAAAGGCAAGTAATTTTTGTTGGCTCTATAGAACAACTAAATTGTGTAGCAACTTATACCATATACAACTCTGAGTCTCGAGTTGTGACAGTAGCGATCGGTGACAGAAAGATGGAATTCCTCTGTAACTCAAGTCCAAACGAATCGAAGCCAAAACAAAAAAAGTTGAGAACTGAATTGGTGTGTGCGTTCCGTATCATTTAGTATGTATGGTTATTTACATGCAATAGGCCTTGAATTGTAAATTTGCATACGCTACGTCGTTGTGCGGAACAACTCTAATTAAGGGCTACAACGCTTCAGGTGCAGAAACAACGGTTAGCAACAAGCTGCAACCGCATCAAAACCAGAAGGAGATTCACCAACCAAGGCAATTGGCGTAAAGAACAATTTATGTATAACCAAGTTTGGAGAGTTTAATTTATACAAGAACTAAGCAAGCTAAAATAATGTTAGAAAAAGAGTGTTTTGACAACAAAACAAGAAGAAAAGTATTAATGTCTGAACACAAATTCAATAAATGCATGCAAACACTAGATATTGGCTTTGTTGACAAACTACTTTGAACAGCCGCTATCACAAAAACCATCCGAAAATCAAGTTCACGAATGAAATCTCGGACTCCGAAGCAACTTTTTAAGGTACGTTTTTATGAAACAGGCATTTTAGATGTACCTACACACAAACAAACAGACCGAAATACTCCTATATGATACGCACTTCAAATCTCGATACTCACCAGGAGTTTTGTAAAAGGCGAAGCAATTAGACTCCCGCGGACAAACTAAAACGAAAGCAAATTCGTATCCCAAATAAAAAACTTCGAGAAATGCCTCTAAAACGGGGATATACAGAAATCCAAAAAGATAAAACCTTTGAAGAAGTTACATTTTAATTTAGAAAAGAGACCGAAAAACCCTGATCAAAGGGAAAATATACTGCTCATCGTGTAACAGAGTAGAACCCATCAGTGCCAAATATAAAGCAAATGTCCTATGAACTGGTACTTATTCTTAAGTAAGATCTTCCCAAATATAATAATTACGTCGTACAAACGAGTATACTTCCTCGAAGACACACTTGTTTTAAAAGCAAAAATACTCAATTTAAAACCACAAAGAAAACAAAGTGTGGAAGGAAACTATTAAAATATAAGTGATGTAAAGGCCTTGTTGACGAGGCAATTTTTTCAGCAACTTGCAACACAACGCCGTAGCGTTGCAAGTTGCGGAGAAAATTTCACGTGTAACATCCCTCTCTGCAACATGCTACGCAACGAAAAATTGCGAAGCAAGTTGCAGAGAAAGTCGAACCATCTTCTACTTTTCGCAACGTTGCGAAGCCAGTCGGAGCGTGTAACATGTACTTTGTATAAACCTGTTTCGCGACAATAGCAAAAAAAAAAACCCAAACAAATGGTCATGTGTTTCAATTTGCACGCGTGACAGTCATTTTAACTGGGAGAAACCGCAGGTGTATCTCGTTTTATAGCAGACAACGAACAAGATCATTGCGAGTTGCGAAAAAATTGCCCGCGTCTGACATTTCACAGCAACTTGTAATTTTTCGTTATCGTCAGCATTGCGTTGCAAGTTGCTGAAAAATTGCCTCGTGTAACAGGGCCTTATTAAGGAAGACTTCCTAATAAGCCCGTCTTCGTGATAACTTCAGATCTTCCCCTCATTCAAAGGAAAGTCTGGGTTTATTAAAATACTCATCCTTGAAGTGTGCAGGTCACAGCGAAAAGCTTTTTCCAGGAGCTGGAATTAGAAAATCGGCTCTGTGCCATTGCACAAGTTTCGCCCAATTTGCTCTCAAATGTGGAGCCATCGGGATATCGTGCGTCTTTATACCAGAAGTATATATAATACTCGTGTTTTGCAGCCTCTCTTATATGGATACCCAGCTACACAATATCACCTTTTATTAATGCATGCGTCTCTTGCTTTTCTTCGTGTTGTTATTGCTTACTATATGCTAGCAACTTCCATGTTACTTGTTTTTCCAAAAAGATGACGTCACAGAATCAAAGACGAAGCAAAAAGTTGCGTGTTTTAGTTCACGTGGCTTCTTGGCCGAGTGACTTGAAGGGGCAAGTTTTGCAGTAAAAACTAGTAACTTCTGATCGCTGTATCTCTCCTCGTTTTTTTATCCAATTACTTTTAAACTTTGCAGAAATGTGTTTTTAACAACGATCTTTTCGAAAACCGAAAAACCGAAACATGTCATATGCTCTTTAAAGTGTTCGAGGTCTTGAGTGTTGTTCATGTCAACACTCCGCACCTGACTCGGCGCTGTGATAGTATTAACAGGAATATACCTATATATTGCTTAGCAGTCCTTAAGCGTGTTAGCTTCCCGGCTCCCTTTACCCAAGCACAAAATAACCCGAGATTCTTAGCTTGGGCGACAGTACTGAGGGTCGGTGATAAGATTTGTGAAGCAGCGAAATTTTTTCATGAGAGTTTAGCTTGCGTAGCGGTTGCTTTATTGGGGGAGACCAACAAAAGAGTCAATTGAGCGAGCCGCTATGAGACTTGAAAGCACGATCGAAAAAAAATATGCCTTGGGAGAGAGGTTTTTCTTTTGCTCGCTTATTTATTGATTTAACATGTCGGCCCGCTTTGGATTGATACTTTGCCTCTTCCCTAAAAATCAGCAGCTATACGCAGGCTACTGAGTGTTAGGAGTTGAGGTTTTGAATAATTAACTTGCAAGGACTAGCGGGAGAATTCAAGCGTGGAGGTATAGTTTGTCAGGATCTTCCATGTAAATCAAGGAGCTACAGTGAGAAAGATCACGGTTCTTTGAGATATCCATAAAAGCCATCAAATATATGGCTTAGACTATCGGCTAAGGGTCAAACAGGTCTCGCCATGGCTAGTAGACAAAGTTGTGGGAAGAGAAATCTTTGCATGTGGTCCTAAGTCACGTCGTTGAATAATAATACTGATAATACGCTAAATAAAAATGGCTTAAAATGATTTGAGAATAGTTTATTGTCCACCAGAAATTTCTCTCCAAGGGCCGAGGTATCCTTACAAACAGTAATAGTTTGAAATTAAGTACGAACGAGGTCGTAGGAAGATAAAATAAATAAATAAAAATAAATAAATTCAAAAAGTCTTTTGCCAAAGACAGAATACCAAACATGTTTCGCAGCAACTACCAACTCTGATTTAATTTAACTTAATTTACAGTTCTTAGATGCGCATATCGCAAGCCTCAATGCGCTTACAATATTTCTGGTTAAAATGAATAAATGTATTTATTATTGATATCATTACCTAATTATTAAAATTATAAATACACATGCCAATTTTACAAACTATTGCAAGTAACTCAATCATTGCTGTATCCAAAGTCCAAGTAAAAGGGTGGCAGATCGTTCTCTGCACTGCATCTCCCAATTTATTGAACAGCTTCTCAATTAATATTAGGACAAGCAGTCTGTCGAAGTTTTTAAAAGTAGTTTAATAAGACTCAGCTATAAAAAAACAAATATGTAATTTTTGTCTGCCTTTAGTTCAATATTAGGATTTGTATATAATTTGTTATATAATATCGTAAATATATATGTAATTTAGTTCTGCTTTTAGTTTTATAGAAATAGGATTTATATATGATATAATTGTTAGTATTATAAAGCGTTATAGGGTATAAGTAATGAATACAGCACTATAAAAATCTAGTCATTATTATTATTATTATTATTATTATTATTATTATTGTTATTCGCTGTTTACGTAAAACATAACCAATCAAATGCAATCTATAATTAAGTCTTGAAGTCTTTAATTATGATGTAGCATGCCAAAAATCAACCAAAGTATTTCTTTTATTTTGGTCAAGAACAGCTTAGCCAATCAACAATATTTTGATCACTGCTATAGTTAATTTAGAACATTTATGAACAAGGAAATAAGATTAAAAAAGGAAAGCAAAACAACAATTTAGCAACGTTTTGGAATTATTACATCAGGGACATCATATTACAGCATTGAGGGATGCCAGAATCGCTCGTGCATAAACAAAGTGTGCGCCACAACAATAGTGGCTGGCAAGGCTTTTTTGCCTGTATAACTTCATTCCACATGCATTCAACCAATATGCAGCAATTATAGATATATTTCCATATTTCCATATTTGTTTTGAATAGAAACGAGACATGAGTCGAGGCCGATAGATATGTTCTGATTTTAAGAACATTTTGTAATATATCGTCATTTTGAGTTATTTTAAATCAACATGAAACCTTACTAATCGTCCTCAAAGCACAAACAACAATAAAGTATAAAGTAGGTGTTGTTTTCATTGTCTCAGTTATTGTTCTTTACCTAAGAATAAAAGATTTCTTTTATTGTTTACATCTAATGTCACGGTTCTTTGTATTTCTTCTTTTGAAGTCGGCCGGCTTTCCTAGTAATGGCTCAATAAAGGTGTTACCCAAACGAAATGAAGCGAAATACTCAATTTGCAGACAGACTGAAGTGACACTATACATTCAAAGATTTGCCTTCTTGTACGTTCGCTCGGCTGCTTGTTAATTGCAAGGAACGCCCGTTTCACCTAATACCGCATCAAGCAGGTAATAATTCTTTAATATTTCAAGGTTTATTGTTGAAACAGTTATTTGTCACAGATATATTTTCTTTTAATAAGTTCAGGAGTCATGTAGGTAAAGATTCCGTACTCACCGTAATTCATTATGCATGCAAACTAAGGAGCTGATTGCATGATACCAGAATGAGCCGTTCCTGAATGAGTTTAGTTTCTAGTATGAGGCTTGCATTGCATTCACATGACGAGACCGACCGGTTCAGTCTTCAGAAACTCAAAGATGGCGCGTATTGCGCACGAAGTGTCAAGGAGGTTGTTTCATCGAAGTATTTCAGGAAAATAGGAGTTTTTTGCCATGTGCTCAGTCTTGGAGTCACTAAAGATCGACTGTTCTTTGCTGCCATATTGAAAGCCAGTTTCCAAATGTTACAACTTATCCTCTGCGCACAACCCCAAATCTTCCTCTTTGGGCCTCCTTTGTAATTGATTTTCTGCTTTTTGAGCTACAAATATAACTAACTCTGTTTCGCCTGAGTCACATGCTGTCATCGACTGCGTATTTAGTTCGATACTTTAATAATACCCAACGGTTTAACAGAGCTTAATTTAAAACCAAAACAATGCTTAATACTGGACCCATTGCATCTTATTTCTAACTTCAGATTAGTTTTACTGTTTTTTTGCACTGATTGGTTTCGACACAACCATTCTTTAGTTTTTACTGGCGATTTCTTAAGTCATCAACTGTTTAACGTCTTGAAGCTAGTCCTTTTTTTAAAACAATGTTCTGTCAACAGCTATGATTTCACTTTAGGTATATAGTTTTTTAAAAATAAGCTATTGAATGCGTCGGCGAGTAATATAAACTTGTAGTATTACGTGATAAATAAATTATCGTCGCCGTGAGATGATTGGAAAAGCTGACGTTTCGAGCGTTAGCCCTTCGTCTGAGCATC
>JAOBRD020088326.1:0-10312 GCA_027575215.2 Hydrozoanthus sils
ATCCAACGTTGGCAAGTACATCGATCGTACACGGTTTTGCACTGGTTTTAAACCTACTTCATATTTGAATTACTTATAATTAAGCTACTGCTGCTCCAACACGAGTATGGGGACCCCCAAATTTTGTTTCAAAAATTAAGCTCTTTTAAGATAAATAAATAATTAGCAAAGTTTGACCAAAATATCAGATTAGATTCTTTTTCAGAAGGGCGTATAACTTTTGTTTCTTGCTGGTCCTCTGCAATATAGTATTTGGTTATTCAAAGATTAATTCCCTATATAGTGCATTACCGTATAAGTGCTCCCTGATCGAGTGACTGATGTCCCTTTGGCGAGGGCCCCTGTGGATTTCTGTACGACTCTTGGAACGCCACTGCACTGATCAAACACAAGGACGTCCTTTCCTTCTCGCACCGCCACTCCGCAATTACACAACACAGCCCAACACCTCCATAATTTGACTTGAACCTACAGCATAATGGAAAGTTAATACTTTGGTTGGCTCTATAACTTTTTCAGTCCCAGTTGTACTGGTAAATTCTCCCATCAAGAAAGGCTATAAGCGTTTCGAATTCCTTCCAAACTGTATTGGTAGTTCTCCCATCTAGAGTGATTAACCATTTCAGTCCCAGTTGTCTTTGTAAAATCTTTCATCTAGAGTGATTAACCATTTCAGTCCCAGTTGTATTGGTAAATTCTACAATCTAGAATGGTTAACTCTTTCAGTTCCAGTTGTATTGGAAAATTCTCCCATCTAGAGTGGTTAACCCCTTCAGTCCGAGTTGCATTGGTAAATTCTCCAATCTAGAATGGTTAACCCTTTCAGTCCCATGCAGTTGTATTTTGGTAAATTCTCCGAACTACTTTGAAAATATTTGGGAAAAAATGACTTTTGTCCTCAGTAGTTTGCCTTTTTTTCATCAATACTCATTATTTCATTATCATCTGTCAAATTATGTGTCTATGTTAGACGATGTTAGGTCTTGAACAATGACTTGGACTGCAATGGCCAAAAATGACAAAAAAGCGGCCTTGCATTATAGAAGTATATATGATTTATTCTTATGTTCAAAAAATTCATTAAACGATAGCGATGTCTTCTTACTGAGAAAATATCAGACCGAGGGCTTGACGCATGTACCGAGCGTAGCGAGGCTCATACCACAAAATTTCCCAGTAAGACTTCCCGGAAAGAATGAGGTTAATAAGTTAGTTATTGTACGAGTTTTTCGACAAATTAGAAATTGTTTAAGGAAAAATTAAAATTAATAGATTTTAGTGCCCGCAGAATTTACAAGATAATCCTGCTTAGTCCGCAGGCAATTAGATTACAGAACTCTGTATTGCCATATGATAATTTTATAAGTTTAGTTTGATGTCATCTTTTATGTACCATATGAAATTAGTTTTCATTTTTGCAAATACTTAAGAGGCTTTGAATTACCATTCGTTAAAGTGTTCATATAATCAACTTATTTTACCTCAAATGTACGGGCTTCACTTTTGATGAATAGAAAATTGCCGCCGGATCCACGAATATGATGCCACGCCCTTTAATAGAAAAAAAGAGTTTGTTAAAAAATCAAGAAAGAGAAAACGTTTTACAAGAAAACGACCAAAACAAAAAACCTGTGTAAAAACAGAGTTAAAGCTTAAACTTATAACTTGTCAGCAAAAACGGGTAATTGGTTGGTACTATGCTACTACTGTGTCTTACTTCCTTTTAAAAGATGTAATATGGCGATCACACCAGGTCTATTGACTGAAGGAAAAGTGTTTTATTTTGTTTGTACTATACTACTACTGTGTTCTTACTTCCTTTCATAGGATGTAATGTGGTAATCACACCAGGTCTATTGACTGACGGAAAAGTGTTTAATTTGGTTGGTACTATACTACTACTGTGTTCTTACTTCCATTCAAAGGGTGTAAAGTGGTAATCACTACAGGACTATTGACTGAAGAAAGGGTGTTTATTCGATTAGTACTATATTACTACTGTGTTCTTACTTTCTTTCATAGGATGTAATGTGGTAATCACACCAGGACTATTGACTAAAGAAGGGTGTTTATTCTATTGCTACTATACTACAACTGTGTTCGTACTTCCATTTAAAGGATGTAATGTGGTGATCACACCGGACTGTTGACTGAGGTAAGGGTGTTTATTCAGTGGAACTACATGCTTCTACTCTGTTCTTACATTTTGTCAAAGGTTGTAATATGGGGATCTCCCCAGGAAGTGCAGGTTGAGTGTGTACAATCCACAGTGGTAACCTTTAAAAAGGGAAGAAAAGACAAGTAGAACCATAAACGTAAGTCTAACATACAACACGACATCATAATTGACTTAAAATTTATATATCATATTTGTTAGGAAGGGTTTTGAAAAAGAATAAAAATGTCACTTTTTTCATTGAAGTAACACTTTTGGTCGATGGGATATTTAAGTTTTTCAAACATGCAAAGTACAAAAGTTATGACGTGTATATAAAGGATAGGGGGAACTCACTTGAAGTGGAAAGATCACAAAACAACAATTATTTCTTGAATTACACAACCAATGATCCTGAAACTTTGCCAAATTGTTTAATTATAACAAAAAAACACGTTATAAAAATAGCTGTTGTGTTGCAATTTATACCATTGGGTTCCCCCTATTACGTTACGACTTCGGCAGTTTGCCATATTTGAAAAACCAGATATCTCAGCAACCAAAAGAGTTTAATGAAATAAGCGACATTTTTGTTCTTTTTCAAAACCCTTTCTAACAAACTAAGTTCCATGAATGTTCTTGAAATATACACTTTAACTAAACAACGCCAGCTTTATACTGACGGGCATTTAAGTCAGCAGAGATTATATTTCTTTCAAAGTGAAGCAAATGATCTATTTATAAACCCTATTATAAATCAATACAGTTTAGCAGGAGGCCATTACCAGGAACATCCAGCTCCCATATTTGACCTCCGTCCACAGACCAGTCAATAGGCCTTATGCATAATGACGTCACCATAGCGTTTTCCTGCACTAAAACGAGGCTTGTTGGTGATACTTAGTTGCTACGTGCGGTGCAACGAACATTTCAGTGAACAAACATGGTAAAACTGGCATAACAAATTGTTGAACAGTTCCAATAGTTGCAAACCTCCCGCGGATCTCACATAGCATTTCACCACCAAGCCTCACTTTGATGCAGTTGTGACGTCATCATGCATTAAGGTGAGAGTAAACCCAAAGCGCGCTTCGTGGCCACTTTTCCTCATGTTTCTTACGATATCTCCGTCCATGATTTGAATCTACAAAATCGTATCGCTTATAACACAGATGGTATGAAGGAATGCCAGCTTGAATATTTTAAGAATTTTTGGATGAATTTGAGTTTTTTTTTCTTGAAGATTGGTCGTTTTAAAGAATATTTTAATTTGGTGAGTTTTTGGGGAGTTTCAAAATTAATTTTGAAGTTAATATTTGATGTAAATTCGCCAAACCGCCCTCAAACCAAAGCTGTACTAGTCCCTTGCTGGGAGGAACGGTTTGAAGATTTCATTCAAATTTCTTCTTATTCAAATATCTTTTTCAACTTCCTCACTATCCAACAAAAGTTTGGGTTTACTTCCGCCTTAAGGCCATTATTAGATCACTTGTGCTACTTCCAGTGTTAGGAAACGGATAAATTAAAACGATGACGGCGCTATGTTGGTCGTTTGACGATATTTCAGTCAACGACTGCATGTGGTTACTGCTTTTATTAGTTAGAATAGTCCAGTAAAGGGTCTTTTTTCTTAACTTTGTTCATTGACTAATATATGCTTTCCAAAGGACTTGTAAATTGCTCTAAGAAGGGATTTCGGCTCTATCAAAAGATATTAAAGTGCTAATGAAGCGAAATATTCAAACTAGTTTATAACACATAGAATCGAAGTTTGACTCGTGTAATTTCCACTGGGACACTTGTATCTGGTTTTAAAACAAAATTTACGGAGGATTTACGAAGACAAAATGCATATTTTAGCGCCAAAGCTGAGAACACTTTTTAAGCTCTTTAGATAAGCGTGATGTCACACGGTTTGAAAGCCAAGAGCTTAATCTCACTCATATCGGATCATGGAGAAGTTTTTGCCAGACTGATGGCCCAGGGTTTGACCAAAAATCTTACTTGTTGTAAACTCTAGTATAGAGCAGCTTGAAGTCTTTTCAAACCATGTGACGTCATAAATCACCGTCGTTTTGTTCGCACTGAATGCACTATCTTGAAAGTCTATTTTGGTTCTTAAGATGGTCAGATAAGCACTTTTATCGATTTACAGTTGAATGGAAGTGTTGGAAAAGCCATTAGAGCAATAAAAGTACCAATGACAAAATGGCGTTAGTAGTACTTTAGATATAACAAACTTAGGGAAAAATGGGATAGTTTTAATTCAAGAAGAAACTATTTAGTCAAAAACTCTTCTATTAAGTAAAAAATATATACACCAAGCGAGAATGAATTTTAAAAAATACTCGAAACATACCGGTACTTGCATTTCCGTTTTCTAGATCTATTGAAAGTAAATTTAGATATACACTTTGTCAATTGGACCAATTTTCGGTCAATCAGCGCGCAGGATTTGGTTATTGGCCCTAGTAGTTTGACTTGCAATGTAATGATAAACCACATAACCCACCTTTATTGATGGTGGTACGTATTTGTCCCAGCAAGGACAGTTTGGAGCATTCACTGGTTTGAACTTCAAATCCACTTGCTTGTTGCCATCGTCTAGAAAGTCACGAATGGCTCTAACCTTGAATGTAGTGCACGGCTGGCCCGGCTAAACAGAAAAACATGAAAAGATTACAAAATGAATAAACTCCGTTTATGGCTTGTTGGTTTATTGGAAGATTTAATGCTTCGCTTGCTAAGCCAATTCTTCGTTTTTTAAACATTATTATCCAATATACCACACGCGAGTGCATGTTTACGTAATATAAGATAAAATTAAGTTAGGTATTTTTGCATTGGCAAGCAAGAGAAGGTTACAAGTAAGAGTTTAGGTTTGGGGAGCAATAATGAAGCAATGGTAAGAACAAATGGAGGGAAGTTAAAGAAATTTTTCTGGCTAGTACTTAACATATTTATCTTATGATTTTGGTAATTCAAGTGCTGTCATAGTTTTTGACAGCATGATAATAAAAATGCCATGATAATAAAAATGTTATAACCTTGTTACCAAATCGATATCATTAGGAACATCTTCTTAGTTTTCCTCTGACATTACACTTCGCGCTTTTGTAACAAGAATGAGCAACTCGGTCTATACGTTACAATATGGACGTTCAACTCGATTAATACAAGGCATAAGCATAAAACTATGCATGTTCCGAAATGATGCTTAATTCTGCCACCTCTTAAATGATTTGATCATTTGATAAGAGCGCTTAGGACGAGAATGAAATGGATACAGGTTTTGCCACATTATATTCCGGCAGTACCTTGAGAACGACTTGGCATTTATCAGTGATAATATCGTCCATGTGCTCAAATTCCAAGATGACCGAACACTCCTCTTTCTCTGGGTCATCGCAGCACGTTGGCATTTTTGTGCACACTGTCACAGTTGCGGCCATTGATCCCTCCGAAACTGTAATCTTAGTTGGATCAACCTGAGCATGAACAAGACACTATTAAAACTCTCACTTACGAACAAATTTCTGCTGATTCGCTACATTGTTCCCTAGGTATTCTGTGACAAGTTGGAGGGATGGTGGGACCTGGGAATAAGCTTTGATAATTCTTGTGGCATCTTATTTTTAAAAAAGAAAATCTTCCTTTTGGGTTTTTGAGAACTTTTACGACGGAAAAGAAGTTATTTACGTGTTAAGGTTCCATAATTTGATCAGCAAAAGACTGTTCTTATATATATGAATTTCTGTGAGCTTCTCTCATCATTTGCATGGATTGTAGTGTTAAGCGGATGCGAGTCTTGACTCCACCTGGACAGGACACTAATTTATCGCAGGGTAGCCCCCAGCAGAACTGGTACTCATTTATACAGCTGAGTCGACTGGAACAAAGTCAGGTAAAGTGTCTTGGTCAAGGACACAACACAGTGGTCTGGTCGGGGCTCGAACTTACGAGTAGAACACGCTAGCCGCTCGGCCACTGCGCCGCCAACACTTGTACAACAAGAGTAACTACAATTTATAACTTGTACGATAGGAACACCGAAATGCACACCTTTGTCAATAACAAAAATAGCATTAAAAACCAGTATGTTAAGAACATAGCAAAATGATATTAAGTACTATAGGAACAGAGCAACCTAAAACTTGTGAAATTGGAATACATAGCCACATAAATATTGTATAATAGGAATATAACAGTATAAAACTTGAGTAATACGGATAAAAAAAATGTAAATCTTGTACAATGGGAAACGGCAATACAAAACTTGCCGTAATTCCCGTCTCGAAGTCCTGACTGCCTCTGTAGGAACTCCAGTGCTCCTTGGTGTCATATTTTCCACGCACTTGGCAGGCAACCTAGAATTGTTAAATCATAAAAGTCAAAAGCTTTGCTTACCACTACGGATTTACTTTTTTCAACTGATCTAAAAATATTCAAGGCAATATCTTACATCATCCCCTGCCTTGAAACCATTTTTACCATCACAATTCAGATCTGCGGCTCTTGCGCCATTACCAAGATTTACAGCAGGCTTAACTTCCCCATTGCGAACCCACTGAACTTGGTATTTTGCTGATGGGTTACCAGAGACGATAGGGTTATTTCGGACCTCCCATGAACAGCGGGCACCCACATCATTAACCGCTCTTTTGCGACGACTCTTTGATCCTCTGTGACCCTTAATGACTGGAGTTGATATGATAGGAACAGCTGGAAACAAAACAATACATTGATAGTCTAGAAACGCACTTTTGTACAAGAAAAAGACAAGGCAAATAGACAAGACAAGATAACACAAGGCAATGCAATAATTAACGCAATAAGAGAAATCTTCGTTCGATATTTCAAATTGTTGTCAGGTCATATCCTTATATTTAACTAGCTGATCTAAAATTGTTAAAGTGCTACTGAAGTTATTTTGTTATTACTACTTTTATAGCTCTAAGAAATTTCCCAATACTTCTCTTTGACTGTAAATGGATAAAAGTGACTGTTTTAATGTCCGTGAAATAAGCTTTAAAATCAGTGAGTCTAGTGCGAATAGAATTCAAAGGATATGACGGCGATTTATGATGTCACATGGTTTGAACGGAGCTCAATCTGCTCTAGCTATACTAGCATTACAGCGCATTAATGAGTATTTTGCTCAAACGCTGGGTCACCAGCCATGCAACCTTAGCCATGATCATATGAATAGGGCTAGGAAAGTGAGATTGATTTCCTGGCTTTCAAACCATGTGACATCATACATATCTAATGACCTTAAAAAGTGTTCGCAGCTTTGGCGCTAAAATAGGCATTTTGCTTTCGTAAATTATCCGTAAATTTTATTTTTAAAACCTGTTAAAAGTGTCTCAGCGGAAATCAACCGTGTCAAACTTTAATTTTAGATCTTTTAAATTAGTTTGAAGAATTTGTATCAGCAGCACTTTAAGGGTTTGCAAATCTATTTGAACTCAAAGGAAATCTACTACACTCATCAAATGAATCATTACTTCATGGCCTGCTGTTTTGTTTACCTCCTTCACAGCCCCAAAATTCTGCTCGCATTGATATGTGTCCGTACCAAGTCTTTGGATGAATTCTGACAAACTGAGCTACGATGTTGGGGTTGATTCCGTTAATAACAACAGTATCCCTATCCCAATTGCCATCAAAAACCTACAAAAGAATAATTCATCAACTCATTATCTGTGAGGCTGAAGTTACATGCAGCTAGTTATTTCTCTTTTCTATCAAAATTGTCTCAAGTCAAAATTCAATGATGTCAAAAGACAATTGGGACAGCACGAATTTACCCATGTCGTGGTATTATGCAAACTCTAGCTCTCTGATACCGAAGTGCTTTTTTGGTGAACATAACACACGCTTGAATTAGTAAAGTTGTGTAAAATTCACTCAAGGTACACGTAAATATTAAATGGTTAGCCCAGTTGATATGGCGCCAATCTGTTATGCGGGAGGCCCAGGTTCAATTCCCTGTGCCTGACCGACACTTCGGGTCTTAAAATAACTGAGGAGAAGGTGCTGCCTTTGCTTTAACATCTACAAACGGTAGGACTTTCTAGGATAAAGATGATAAACCCCTCTCCCCAAAAAAATTTTGTTATGTTTTTCCCTTGTTTAGATTTTGCATTTAGCACTTTGAAAACGAATCTCCAATTTATCCGTCTTTAAGAGTAAGTGCTACAAAACTGTGTTAAAAGTTTTAATCCAGGGTGGTCGTGTCAAAAACTAGGGGAGAGGAGGTTGCAGAAACGCCCCCGTCTATAAGGGAAGGGGCGGCAGAGAAGTAAAGTTTGCAAGTATTCCATGGTTGTAAGTAGAAATGAAAAAAATAAAAAGCTTTTTGTATTTTTGACTTTTATAGACAAAATTACATGACATCACTTATTTTTGCTGAGTCAGCAGCTTTGTTAATTACTATTTCATGGTTCAAACCTGTAATGCAAAAATTAAAACTGCCTACATACTCTGTCAATTAATTTCATGGTTCAAACGTGTGATGTAAATTAATTTGATTTACGATTCGAGTCGGTATATTTATTTTAAATAGTTCGAGTCCGTAGTGCTTATATAATCTAACATTTTATGAAAGGGCTCAAAGTGATTTTGAAATGACAGCTGAGAGCTGACACTCGATGCAAAAATTGGCTTTAAAATAAACAAATTACAGTTTCGTCTTCAGAGATCAATCCACAACTTACATTAAAAGGAGAACTAAATTATTACCACGCGCGTTTTAGTTTTGAAAACTAGAGTTGAGTTATATTTGCTTAAAATAATAATTAGTCAAATATACATATATAATTGTTAGTGCAAGAAATTGTATCATAAACTATGGGAACAAGACAGAAAACGTGTAATTTACCTTAACTTTGCCCTTTACAGTGTGGTCAGTATATTTGCCTCTCCCGTCTATACTGTAGCTGAGTGTGTAAGTCTTCACCCACTGGTTCGCGTCTTGTCGACCTTGCGTTGCAACACGTGTGATTAACATCATACGCTCAAAGTCCACCTGTTCAAAAATCATCATCATCATTTCTATTATTGTCATTACCATCACTTGAACATTATCTCCGTCTCAATTATCGTCAATCTCATCATTACGTTAATAACGAAAATGCGCGTAGTAAAAATAATTACAACTAAGATAGTTGGTTGTCTTGCAGTTTTATAGCTTTTCAAATTTAATGATTTATTTATTTATTTAATTATTTACATTATTTAAAACAGAGATTCTGGTTCAGCACAGCTGGTTTAAATGGAGATCTGTACAGAATAATATGAATAAATTATAAACTATAAAAATGAAAACAAAAAACAAAACAAAAGAAATCGTTCAAAGGCCTCATAAGAGTGAAAATTAACCGAGGTGATTAAGATGTTGTTTGACTTTTAGTTTAAAACTAGTCAGGGACTGATCAAGGCGTAAGTTACGAGGAAGAGTGTTCCAAGATTTTGCAGCATTGTATTTCAAAGATGTTTGAAATTTAGTTGTCTTGGCAAGAGGCTTTATTTCTAGTGTACTAGTTATGCGTTTGTTCCGAGAAGTAGAAGTTGTCTAAGAGATACGCTGGAGCAAGGCCATTGATGCACTTATACATCTGCAAGCGCTTGTGATATTCTCTGCGACATTGTAGGTTTGGCCACTTCAGAGTTTGCTTTATATCAGTAGTAAGCAGTCGTAGTTACCATCACCATTGTTGTTATCATTGTTATATCAGTCGTAGTTACTATCACCATTGTTGTTATCATTGTTATATCAGTCGTAGTTACTATCACCATTGTTGTTATCATTGTTACATCAGTCGTACTTACCATCATCATTGTTGTTATCTTTGTTATATCAGTCGTAGTTATTATCATCATTGTTGTTATCATTGTTAAAGCAGCCGTAGTTACCATCACCATTGTTGTTATCATTGTTATATCAGTCGTACTTACCATCACCATTGTTGTTATCATTGTTATATCAGTCGTAGTTACTATCACCATTGTTGTTATCATTGTTAAAGCAGTTGTAGTTACTATCACCATTGTTGTTATCATTGTTATATCTGTCGTACTTACCATCACCATTGTTGTTATCTTTGTTATATCAATCGTAGTTACTATCACCATTGTTGTTATCATTGTTATATC
>JAOBRD020088538.1:0-10311 GCA_027575215.2 Hydrozoanthus sils
CTATATTTGTCAGCGAGTTTTTTAAATGTTGTGGCAATTTTTTACAATTTTGTTCTGCAAAGTTTAACAAGGAATTGACAAGAAGGACGAGATACAAAATATTTGACTAATAATTGTGTGAAATTTAGTTGACGGTTAGGCTAGCAAGTACATGTTAAACTTTTCCATTTCATCTTGGGTGAGAAGTGTGAATAACTAAAAAAATAACTGAAAGACACTAAAAGGCGCTACTAAAAGCAGAAATTATTTTGAAACCATTCTTCCGCCACTGACCAGTAAACAACCTTGCAGTTGAGTAAAAATTTACCGTGAGGCTATTTTAGGATCAATAATGCACTTTGCGGACGGAATTCGTGAGCATCTTTATATCTGGTTTTTGGAAGAATGATTTTCTAAAACGAGAAGTTTCAATTTTAACGGTCAAAAATTTTTCTTAAAATTTGCAGTTAGTCTTAGCTTGCACCTTTCCTGTTTGGATAACAATGCAATTAATGTCAATTGTGTTTGAGAAAGTCGACGCGTGCTTTTAGTTCGAAGCGTCAGCGTTTCATAAGTGAAGAAGACAATGGTTGCAGGTGCAACGAAAACAAAATTTGCATGTTAAGGTAAAGTGAGACGATTGCTTAAACCTCTTAAAAGTCCAAGAAATAGAATATTTGCTTGTTCAATTTCAAAATCTTGATTTGGTTGATTCATAATCGTGATTTGTAGCAGCCATATTTCGAGTTTCGAAGCTTTCGCAGAAGGGGGACCAAATCCGCGGAGGGGAGAACGAATCCGCTAGCAGATTTGGTCCCCGGGGGACAAAATACGCTAGCGGATTTGGTCCGGGGGGGACGGAATTTGCTAGCGGATTCGGTCCGGGGGGACCAAATCCGCGAGGGACCAAATCCGCTGTGACACCGGAAGTGATTTTGATTGGTTGAATGGTCTTGGGGGTGGAGAAAGACAAACTACGAGATACTCAAATTTCCAACTCGGGCAGTTTTTCGTCCAGCAGTTTGAAACTTGGCAAATTTTTTAGTTAAACAACTGAAATTCAAAACCGCGTCAGCGTTTTTTAAATTTTAAAAACCTTTTAAGTTATCACGACAAAACACCGCCGCTTTCGATTTAGAAAGTGCTATTTCGGGGCTTGGACTGTAAAATATAAACAAAGCGGCCTTTCAAAAAAACGCTCACACGGTTTTGGACTACAAAAAGTGTCAAATATGAAAATGTAATAATTGGTGCCATTAAACGCGGCAGGTCCGACTTGGAACTCCGGAAAGAGAACACAAAGGTCGGAAAACAAGGCGTTTATTCTCTTTAGTTATTCAAAAAATTATTTACATAAAATTTAGACAGCGATTTAGAGAATTTCATAAGCTTTTCAATGATGTATAGGTTTAAAGGGTTGCGTCTCCAAATGACAGAGATATGCCAAATTAACCGAAAAAAACGCTCAAACTATTGTGTAGCCTTATTTCCGTTGCTAAGACTGGATATTCTTGCAGTATTTTGATGATTTCAGCCTCAAATTTGCTTTAAAAATAAGTCCTATCTTGAACAATATTCACCACATATGCCTGGATATTTGTTGTATAAACTTTCTCTGAAAATATGAGACAGAGATGAGTTATCTTTCTCTGATATGGTTTTAAAAATTTGGAAACTTAACAGAGAATGTATGGCTCATTATCGTTCTTGTCTCCAGCTGTTTAACATTTTTTTGAGTAGTGATTCATCATTGAAACTACACTTATAGAACCCAAAGTTCGGTCACTCATTACTTTTGATAAGTATTCTTAATTTTTAAATTTTAATTATCGATTTACTGAATAAATTTCTTCACCTTTCACGCGCGTCTACAGTTTTGGCAGCCACGAGCGCTTAAAATTAAAAATTGCCACTTTTATCAATTTTCTCTGTTAACGCACATACTATATATATTAATTGAGACTTGTCACCTGAATAAACTTGCTAAAGAGTTATATTAGCTGATGGCTGCTAAACTTTTAATAAAGCATGTGATAATTTGGTTTTAGGTTTTCGTGAATTACAAAACACTTTTAAAAAATTCTTTTCGAAATAAGAGAATGGAAAGTTTACATTTTAGAAACATATAACATTCTTTTTACTTTTTCCTTCTTTTAGTTTACATTTACCAGTGTTTATAATAAAAGTTCAACAAAAGCCTTACCTTCGGCATCTCACCCTTATACAGGAAGCCGTCCTCGTTCTCAATGTGCCAGTAATATAGCGAAGTCTTAGTGGTTGTAGCGCTGGTCTGAGACAGAAGCGTTAGAAAAACCAGTTTAGAATTTTCAGGGTTTTTTGGAGGGGGGGGGGTACTCCCTATATTGGGGTGGTA
Organism: Hydrozoanthus sils; assembly: GCA_027575215.2. NCBI lineage: Eukaryota > Metazoa > Cnidaria > Anthozoa > Zoantharia > Hydrozoanthidae > Hydrozoanthus > Hydrozoanthus sils. Next base: position 2,354 of record JAOBRD020088538.1, read on the forward strand.
GCTATGACCTTCGTATTCTTTAGGGGTTAAAATAGTCAGTCTGGTATTTTTTAGGGGTTAAAATAGTCAGTCTGGTATTTTTTAGGAGTTAAAATAGTCAGTCTGGTATTTTTTAGGGGTTAAAATAGTCAGTCTGGTATTTTTTAGGGGTTAAAATAGTCAGTCTGGTATTTTTTAGGGGTTGAAAAAGTTATACGCGCGCGCCTTCACTTACTCCATATCATGTTCGGTTTACACGAAGAGAATTCGTCTCGGGAAATATCGTGAAACTAACTGTTTCCCTCGGGACTATACGTTAAGTGTACACTGTAGGTCCCAGGCGCTACTTCGTGTCTTAGTGTTGTGAATAGCGAATAGCCAACTGGTCTTACTCTAGAAAGCCAGCTGAGATTTTGTCATTATGTCTGTATTTGTTGAGAAATACGCTGATGATTCTTGGAAGAGTCGTTATATATATTATAGGTAACTTTAAAAGTAGAGCTATACACGCATTTCGTTCGTATCTCAAAGCATTTTTGGGCTTGTGTGCGTACGATGACGGTTTTAATCAACTGAAAATTTTCGTAATAATTCAGCCTTCTTTTTATTATACTTGGCGATCCATGCAGGTGTTTTAAATTTTACTTTTTATATTTGGTGCAGCTTTTATTTACGAAGTTTTGTCAGTTTTTGTGTTTACTCGACTGAGGCGGCATCTTGAGAAAGCGTTGAATCTATTTATTCAAACAAAACGGCGCACTCTTCGTTGAACTGTTCAAGTACAAATCGAATCGATAAATTTAATGAAAACCGAGTAGAATAAGTTCTACGGCCTTCGTTGACGAAAAATAAATTACTGTCTGTGCATGCTGTATGTTTTATAGTAACATAGTTGATAATTAAGTTAAAAAACTTTGCAAAAAACTTATATTGGTATACGTGTTCACTAATACTTATGCTAGTTTTTTTTCGCTCAACAGACTGGAATCTATATTTGTGCATGTTTTTTTTTAACTTGTTTGACACAAAAACTATGGAAATGGTTATTAGTAAGTCGACTGCAGCGGTAGCAAGACTTAAATTTTGAACCCCAACTCAGCTTGATCGTAACTTTTCTTTTTGCTGAACGATCGGACCTAGTTTAATTAACGAAGCTTAACGTGTAACGACAAAAAATTAAACAAAAATGGTAGACTGTAACTATAAACAAACTTGCATACATACCCATTCTCTGTAGCTTGGGCTCTCTTGGCTGTTAACACACGTTTTCCCACGAAGTTCTTTCTTCACAATGTTTGGCAGTACTCGTGAGAGGATCAGGCCAACTATAAGAGCGATCAGGCCAATAACTGCGAGAAAAATCCCAATATTTCTTTTCCTTCGAAAAAGTGCCATTTTTCGAGGGTCTTCCTTAGCTTATAGACAAGTCGACCCTTTGTCAAAGTAAGCTTTCGTCTGACAGTACGTGGGTTGCCCCAGAAACAGCAAAACATCCGCTCGGGTGAAAGGCTATTTAAATTCGAAGGGCTGATTCAATGAGTTTCAGAAACCGATTAGTAATTCTTGGTAACTTTACTCTTAGTTTAAAGATGAAGTGTCAATTACCCGGGCTTCTTCTAGCTAGGATAGCAGTTTTATTCTAGTTTTTTGGGCACTCTTCACTAATGTCTGTCAATTTTTATGAACTCAGCACCACAATGCAAGCTGTAGTTAGATGTCCAAAGTACCATTATTACGGTTTCTATGTCTACGATAAACTAAGTATTTGCTTCCATCTAAAATTTTTAAAGCATATTAGTAAGAAGCGATATAAAAAAAACCCCAATTGCTTATTATTTCAATGAAACTATCGTGTTTGTTCTTTGTTATCCGAGCAGTCATTTTCACATGTGTAAGTGTTCCGCACTTTTCATACTTAGAAAACTGTAAAATTCTTCATCACGTATCTGGGTACACACGCTTTTAGTTTTCTTAAATTGTTAGGCAGACATGTCGAGCAGATTCGAAAAGCAGACAATCCAAAAATAAAAAATTCCATGCAAGGGTTGCTCACAAAATGTGACAGGTGTTTCAAATGCATTTAGAAATTATAATACGAGTTTATTTTTGCGTCACACGACAAAAAACACGTTGTGTTTTCGCATTGTCAGGAATTTTATTACAAGCACTAAGTATTAAATTTTGCTTCATTTTTATCCTAAAAATTAGTTTAAAGCCGGCTTGTTTTTTTTGTAAGAATCAAAATAACCAAGAACCAAAACAGCGTCGTTTGCTATTAAATTAACAGAAAGCCTTTTAAACTCTGTGGGCAGCAGCAAAACAAATGATCAAAATTTTCTTTTAGAACCTACTTAAATTCTTTGTTCTTAAAACACTAGTGATTTATTTGTCCAGTCAGTACCTAAAACTTTAAAATTAGGCTTTTCTGATAATGGTAAATAAGCAGATAAACCTTTTATAATCACTTTAGTAACTGGCAAAATTTTTAATGCCATTTTATTATTTTTGGGTTTTATTTTCAGTTTAAATGTCGATTTGATTGAAATGCAACAATAATTTTCTGAAAGCGCGCGATGATTGGTCGAGATCAATCACGTGATGTCCACTGTGGGCCTGGATATCCAGTTGTTTTTCGTTACCACAAAATGAGCTATTCTTTTGCGCTAAATTATATTTACGAGCTCACGCTTGCAGTATTTTGTCGCTAAAACTATCGTTGTGTTATAAATTAAACAAATATCTTCTACGCTACATTTCCCGAATAAACGGCGTATACTAATAAACGCCTCCCTCGAATAAACGGTGCGTCTGATCGAGAGCCAAAATACTAATAAACGCCTCCCTCGAATAAACCGCGCATCTGCATGAGAGCCAAAATACTAGTAAACACCTCCCTCGATCAAAAACCACACCCTGGATTTATTCGAACATTGAACAAAAGGAAAGAACTATAGTGTAATACAATAATTACCAGCCTTGTTTGTTAACCTATAAACGTTTATAAGCGCAACAAGTTGTAGTTTTACAACTGTAAATCTCGTTCGGTACAGCCAGACAGAGTTGTACCTTTTTTCTATTTTTAAAAAGTAGCATGATCATGAAATGCCAAAGACATGAATGCTTTCATGTAATCAAAGTGGATCTGTCACTCATCCACCGATAATTAAACTTTCGCAGCCAGGGCCTGTATTTTTCGTATTCGGCTGAGAGAAGCGTAGGTTCTACTTTACTTGAACCGGTTTGCAAATCAGTTTGCGTTGCAAAAAAGCGAGGTGGCCACACATTTGTTGTATGAGATAGTTTCTGGTAAAATTTTACCTATTATTTTAAGTATTTTGAGTCCTCATACGCATACACTTGAAACCTTTTAAATAAATTGGGAATTCCGAGAATTTTTTCCTGAACGTTCATGCCTTCAGTTTCTCCGTAACGTGTCTATTCGTGCGTAACGCTGACGTTAATTTTTTTGTCGGTCGTGGCAGGCTAAATATGTAAACATTTTTAAAATAATCTTAAATCGCACATCATGCCTTGGCTAGAAGCCACCTTTGATTTAAATAAAGCTATGGTTGGTTGTTTAAAAAAATAAACAGTACTTTAAATAAACGCCGCACCCAAATTATGAAAACTCAATAAACGCCGCGGCGTTTATTCGTGGAAACACAGTATAGTCCCTCGGCTGAGTAAGCGTCTTTAACTTTCATCTTTGGCCAATTTCAGCTACCGCTGTATAACTAGATATCAAAATCTTAGAGGAATTTATTCAAGAAATAAGCCTAGCTGAGTCGGCTCGGAAAAAAGAATGCCTGCAAAATGAAAAACAAAGTAAAATAAAACCAAAGATGAATTCCCAGACTTTATTATAAAGCTATTAAAATGAATAATTCCATAACCCATCCATAAAAAAAAGTTTAGCGATAAAATTACGAGGCTTGACTTTTCAGTGCAATATGATTGAACTGGCTGCCGGGATCATACAGTATTTCAAGTATTCACAACACAGTTCACGGTAAGGACTGTTCTTCGAGCGAAACACTGATCGCTATCCTGACATGATACAAGTTAGTTCTACAGATAGAATCTGGAGAGCAATATCCAAAGCAGATTAATTCGAACTTCCTGTAAAGCAAGCGGTATCGAGGTGAACTTTGATTTCACGGAAACTTTCGCTCGATTACAAGCAAGGCTTGCTCATTTTTCTATTGCATATTTTTACTCGTTCCAGTCCGTTTTGGAGGTAAAGAGTCTCAAATTTGTTGATTTGATACAAAATGAGGCCGAGCAACGCTAGTTGCCTCTACAAAGGACTGAAACGAGTAAAAATTTGCATTAGAAGAATGGTGTATCAAAGAGAGATATCTCTGACTCCTTGGCGAACACTCGTCTTTCGTAGCCATATTCAGTTACGTATAAAGTACGACAATCAACTAGGCATACAGGTGACAGCGGACAGTTCGAAACAAACAAAACAATGATAAAATATAAGCTGGGTAGAACAACTGTGCATCAATTGTTTGCCTTCCGTTTGTTGTACTCAAAGTATTTGAACAGGTTAGGGGTGGAAAGAGGAAGCTGCGACGCTTTCACTGCCTTCCTGGTGATGCCCATTGACCGACACCTGCCCAGTCCAGTGCTCCGAGGAGTACCTAGAAGAAACAAGCTGCATCAGTAAAGTATTGCCAATGCTCTTGTAATGCAACAGAAAATACTTCGCTTCGCGCCTCGTTCACTATTGACTGATAGAAACTCTAGTTCGTAGTCTAGATATTAAACAGTGTACGGGGCTTGTGGTCAAGTAAAGCTTCGAATTGAAAACGCGTCAAATGTAATGCATCGTAATGAAAACGCGTTATAATGAACGGGGCCTGTGATCAAGCAAAGCTTCGAATTGAAAACGCGTCAAATGTATTGCATCGTAATGAAAATGCGTTATAATGAACGGGGCCTGTGTTCAAGCAATGAGGACTGCGGACTACAACGTCGAATGAACGACAATAAACTGTATTGTTAACATACCTCTTACCAACCAAGCTCGAGGTCCGTTCATACCCCTTATTAACCGAGTGCGAGGTCCGTATATACAACTTATTATCCGAGTGCGAGGTCCGTACATACCCCTTATTAATCAAGCGCGAGGTCCTTATAAACCCCTTATTAACCGAGCGCGAGTTCCGCACATTCCTCTTATTATCCAAGCTGGAGGTCCGAACTTTCACGACATATTAACCGGGTGCGAGGTCCGTAAAGGTAAGTAACGAGCAAGTTCTTATGGCCCAGGCCCGAAATACGAGGGCCATGATGACCGAGCGATCGTCGCTATACAGCCATTTAGAAATATTTGAATAATTTGACCAGTATTGAAAAGACTTTTTACAGATTTTCAGATTTTCTTACCATTCTTGGCTGGCAGCATTATGTGCTTCTTCACTGTCTGCAAATGAATGACAGAATTATGAAATGTGTGAGTCTCTGGTAATTTTATCCAATAGAAACTTTTTGACGTTTAATGCTCTCTTCGTCGACTAAACTTTTCAAACAGAAACACAATCCATCTTAAAGTTCTGGTTCTCTTGTACTTAAGGCCAGCACAAAAACACCCTTTGAAACAGATTTATGTGATTTGGCATGATTGCAAAAACGCTAGAAAAATCACAACCTTCTGAACTTAAAAAACATACATCATCTCCAGGTTGGATTGATTACTTTTTCCGTCCACAATAAACTTCTTTCAGAAAAATTCCTTAGGACCTTATTAACAACACTAACACCGAACAGAGAAACTAACTTATCTAAATGCATTCGTTTTCTTAGTGAATTATTATTATTACCTCTGTTTTCAATACGATCAATACAATTAAAAAGGCAGTTTAAAAACAATAAGCCTCATGGTTTCTTTTTAAACTGTCTTGCCTTCAAACTTCCTTCTATACATAGTTATCAAGTACTAGTAATTACAATTATTAGTTAAAACTTGTTTATGTTAGTAATTTACCTAGCTACCTTTTTTTACATTAGTTGTAAGCGTTCTTTAAAGCAAATTTATGTATACAATTTCATTTTTTTCTTTATCTGCTGTAACAATGTAAATATACGCATTGTCTGATGGTTCTAATAAAGACTCTTTCTCGATCTATCTAAAAATATATCGATTTCATTGGTTCCCTCTCCTTCATTGCGTTACAGTCAGAGTGCACTGCGCGCCCTGATGGAGACTCGTTTTGATCGGAAAACACAAAGCATGGAGATGTCTTACATTTCGCTATATATATTTCAATGCAAATCTAAACAAACTACATTCCTGCAACATCACATAATAGTATCAGTTCTTACATCGTTCAGGAAATCCGCCCCAATGGGGGATTTCGATTTCCTCTTAGGATTTCGCCCTCCCGGAGGGAAATCATAAGGGCCAGATTTCGCTCCTCCCATCCCCATTTTTTACCCACCTTGTAATAACGTTGCATGTTTATGTTCATTTTAATTTTTTTCTGTTTAGTCATGACATTTCTCTCGATGAACACAAAACCTCCTCAACTGTGGGGGACCAAATTCACTAGGTATGTTATCCCTACCCCAAACCCTTTCTTAACCCGCTTTTTTGAGATTGTTCAAATTGGAAACGTTGTGAAAACTGACTGGGGCTGAAAGGGTTAAATACCTTTGTTCCCGCACTGCTTCCTTTCTGAACCGCTGCACTAGCGACCAAACAAGACGGCTGTTGCCTGTCATCTGATGAGTTTGTGCAAGGAACGGTACTCCTAGACTCGCACCCACTGCTCGGATGGTTTGGTGTACAATCACTGCCCGTACCACTCTCCTCCTCATCTGACAGATATTCACTGTCAACTTCAAGAACAATCTTATTGTTTGTTATATTAGTAACATTTTGATAAACATTTAGCTTTCCCTGTTTATGGTTCGCTGAAAGTCTTTCTTCACGTTGTATTCTCGAATTTGATCTTTGATGGCCGAAATGCATCAGCAAGTCTGATTTTTGTCCTTCAGGAGGTGTGCCGTTAAATGCTGCGGGTTCTGAGAGACTTCCATTTTGCCGCCTATTGTATTCCTTCAATACCTGCTTTCCAACAGCCAAAGAGCACACGTTTACAGAGTCCGATGAGCCATCATATTTAAAATGTTTTGAAGGTCCATTACTTTGTGTACTGTCATCATCAGAGTGATAGAAGACTGCACTACTGAAGTCACTAATGTCACTGGAGTGTTTGCGTTTTCGTTGTCCTGAAGGTGCAGGGCATTCACTGCTCCTCTCAATAGAGGTGTTTGAGACCTGAGACGATGTACTCCCAGACAAATTCTCTTTATCGTCGCTGTCTTCATTAAAGACACTAGCCTCTGTATCATCTTGATCCTGAACATCAACAAAGCGCGGGAGTCGAGGCATGTCACCATTTAAGTTACCAAGGGAACCCGCAGGGTCTGATGCAGATTCAGTAAAATTGTTTTTAACTGCATTTATGACATTGTCACCGTCTTGTGTGTTCACTGGAGATGAATTTGGGGGTGAATTTGAAATGTCATGACCATCTAGCTTTTCGGGTTGGCTTGAATTTCTGAAGTTGAAATACCTTGGTAAGAAAATGGCGTTAGTTAGTAGGGTTTGATATAGTAAGCACGAATAGAAGTTGCTTGATTTTACTGGTATTTTGATTGTTTCTCTTAAAGCGTTACTCGTTGCACATCCATTATGAATTACCTGCTTACCTGGATGCCCTTTTGATATGACACCTTTTGCCAGTCTATTCCGACTCACATGCGCACCTGGGTGCCTTTTTGATGGGGCACTTGTTGGCCAACCGATCGGATTCACCGGTTGACCAGGGTGCCCTTTTGATAGGGCACTTGTTGGCCAACCATTCGGACTCACCTGCTGACTTGGGTGATCTTTTGTTAGTGCACTTGTTGACCAACCACTCGGACTCACCTGCTGACCTTGGTGCCCTTTTGTTAGTGCACTTGTT
>JAOBRD020088753.1:0-26824 GCA_027575215.2 Hydrozoanthus sils
AAAGTCGTGAGAAATTAAATACGTACAACGTTGTTGTCACTTGAGAGAACGTGACAATCCCCCGCCTGGCGGGGTGAAATCAGATATATCAAGAATTTGACAACGGAAGTAATTCTAGGTAATTGGGGATGTTTGGGGAAAGACCGCTTTTTTACTGTAGGCTCACCCTCATAAAGTGCCCGTGGATTTGTGCGATCCGTGTTTCCACGGTGACGTCACTACAACCGAACGCGCTGCATTCTTCTGAATTTGAATTTCGTGCTTGAGTTGTTGAATTGTTCAAAAACACTTGCATGCTATCGGCGTTTTTTGTGCTTTCTTCACCTAAAATCTTATCACAAGTTTTGGAACAGATCTACTACGCGTGATTCCTCCGTGAGCAAACCTCTTGAGCAAGCTCAACTAAACAGACTGAGACAAAAATGATGTCTCACCGTGTAAGTTTCTCTGCCTTGTTAAAGAACAGTCGTTATTTTAATGAACTCGTTATCATTTCATTATTGTTTTTAAACAAGCTCAGTTTCAAAACATCGTATTTTATAGGAAAAATTTGCACCAGGAAATCAGTTTCATACACCTATGTCTTTTACCCCGCGTGCTCTTGCTAAGCCTTCTCCTTCAAGGGAAGAAATCTGGAAGCAAGAATTAGGAATCGAAGGTACGAATCAAACTTAGCTTAGTGGTGAATTCACGTTTAATTAAAGTAGCTTCATCGATTAAAGATTGAGTTTGGGTTTATAAATTGAACGCTATCAGTTTGAATCAATAGGCCTTTCTGTTTTTTTTTTTTCAAGTCAATTTTTAAAATTTAATTTTCAAGTTATATACACTTATGCACTAGTAGTACTTGCATGTACAGTTTTTTACCTCGCCTCAATTTAAAATCCCCCCTTGTTAAAGGCAAATTAATTATTGTTCAAGTGCAAAGTTGTATGATTCTGGATTTCTTGAACAGAAGGAGGATCTGATATCGAAGAAGACCAAAGTGAAACCTCGAACACTGATGACGAGCCTGAAGTCGATCAAGTGACATGCGGTAAAGGTGATATGAATGACTGTCTTGCTGTTTATTAGTGTGAAAATTAGCAAAATTGCTTGTCGTTGTGCATACCTGGGCAACTGCTAGTCAACACAATTGCCTCTATAAATTTTGAGCACTGATATATTCCCACGTGCCAGACACATTAGATAAGTTAATTGCTTCTCTTCCGGCCATGGCATGATAAACTTTTCAATCGTTGTAATAAAAGTTGTCAGAAATGTGATTTGCATTCATGAGTCACAAATTATAATATGGTTTCTAAAACTTTGGTTATTCTTTTTAAAATTGACATACTGCCAGAACAATCCATCTTTACTGTGCAGTCATGAAATGAATTACGGTAAGGCTTTTGAGGAAAACCTTCTGATGTCATAATGTGTGGCTGATAAATCTCTAGACTTTTAATCCAGATTCGAGCAGTTTGTTGGTGTCATTAATTCAAGTTATGCCACTTAATAAATTATTTGGAAGCTTCCAGCCTATTGGTTTTGCCACCTGTTACAATCAGTAAAACACTATGAATTTTTTTATTATTTACACTCCAGGCAACAGCCCTTTATTAAAAAACTGAGACTTATACTTTTGGTAAACTGGCTACTTTATAAAATAACAATTGTGCCAATTGTTTTGTACTTAAAAATCATAGTTATAATGACTATTGTCAATAAAACATTGGCACATTGTATATTTCATTATCATTAAGGCACATACATGTACCTTTTAAAAGCTTGTGACTGTTTAGTTATTAATCTCAGTTTGTACACTTCTTGTATCGAGTTAAACAGGCCTGAGGTTGAAAAACACCCAAAGAGTGAACATTTACCTGAATTAAGCAGAACTGAGGTCACATAGAGACTTAAAGGGGTAGCCATTATTTTGGTAAATCAGAGACTGCCTAAGGCGACAAGCAGCCTTTTTAAAATCCGAGCCAGAGACTTTGAATAATCTTAGACTAAGGCATTACAATACAAAAAATCCAGCAAAAGAGAGATTTCAAGCTATGCATGCTGGAAATTCTGAGAATGCATGCCATTTTGTGAGAAAGTCTACTAAGACTAAAAAAGAGAGAAAAAAGAAAAGAATTTGAGACCTTGAGCCTGAGGGATAACAAGAAAAAAAAATGAGATTTTGAGATCAAGCTGTAATTTGCTGAGACCTTCATATTTTAAGGGATCATTTTCTACCCGTAGACTTTAAAGACAATTTTTCAAACTTTCTGACTATGAATAGCTTGACACAGGAAGTTTAATTATTTTATAATTGAACAATCATTTTCTTTTCAAACTAGTGACTGAATTTGTGCATATTTCACTGAAACTAAATTAGCATTCATTGCTTCAAAACAAACATTTGACTCACAAGGTAAAGACACAATAAATATATATTGTACTGATTTCATTCACTTGATCATATTTCTCAAGTTTTGTGCTTTGGTACAAATAGAAAAAAATGTGGCTCGTAGCTTAAGACCTCATTGGCTAAAAAGAGGTTCTTTTTTGTTTTTGCTATAGTAACAGCAATGGAAATGCAAGCATTACAGATAGAACTCAGACAAAAGGACCAGCAGCGAGAAGAATTGCTGATAAAGTTGAAGGTAATTCTCATTTAAAACTCACAAATTAAAGGTCAGGGTCTAGTGAAAAAATGATATAAGTGAATTTTAATGGAATTATCATTTCTCCCTACATTGTCCCTGTTATTTATTCATGACTATTGGGAGAATTGAGCATTTCATACAAAGTCATTTACGTCATTTTTGCGCTAGAGTAGCCCTTCAATTTTTATCTTGCCGGAGCATCACTCCATAAAAAAACTTCTCTTTTGGAGACAGTTGATATTTTAACGTTGCAAAGAGGTTTTCTTGTGCCAATGCATTACACAAATGAATAATTGAAAATTTTAGTATTCATGAAATTATTACATGTCTTGGTGTACAATTTGCCCACCACACTTAAAACTGACTTTGACAAATTGCCAAACAACTTTTCAAACACTCTAAATTTGCATATTTACGATATTCATATTCATGAGTTTTTCTTAAACTCAACATTTCTTGAATTATATGGAGGTTAGGCAGAATTTTAAAATTTTGCTTATTAACAGTATTGATAGTACAATGAAGCACCATAATCTATTAGCAGCTCTCAGGCTGGGTATCTACCTAATGTTTATGGCAGATAAAAGTTACCTGATGATGATTTATCAATACATTTGGCTTTAAGACATGTTTAACCCTTTCAGCCCTGGTCACTTTCACTCTCAATCACTATATCCTACAAAGAGAATGTCAGCTATCCACTGATTTGTGGGTCTGATGCTGCATGGCTGTCCTGTCTCTCCACACAACGCTCAGGGTTCGTGCTACTCCATAAACTCCTTGAAACTCCTTGAATTTGGTTTTCATTTTCAACTGTGCTTGAAAAGCCTTCGAATGTTGGAAATTATCACAGACTCCTTGAAAACTCCCTGAATTTTGAACTTCATGAGCTGGTTAAAAGTACTTGGGTGTTGCAATGGTGGTTATTTGCCAAGTGAATCAATTGTTTTGTCATACTTATCAATATGGTAATAATTGTTTCATCAAACTAAACATTTACTTCAACTGTTATGAGTTTCAGTAGGAGACAGGTTGCTTGTTAGGTGACTGAACGCAGGACCGTTGGTAACAACAGATAAATTTAATTCACACAAAGCGTCTTACAAAACTCTTTGGTTTGTCCACAACACTTGCTGATTTACATGTCTCGCCGGACAAATCTTCTGAATTCACTTGCTTAGTTTCAAGAGTAGACTCTTTTTACTTTCCTGTTGTTCCCTTAGTGCTTTCACTCTTTCCCTCTAAATTTAAACTGTCAAGCACATCTTATATACTTTTAGTCAATATATTCTAGAAAGTTCCTAGTGTATTCATATTTAGAAATATTACATCATACATATGCTATTTTAAGTATTAATTGCATCATCATGTTCTAGAATGTTCCAGAATACTACGCTATGAGTAAGCAGTTATAATACTTTTAGAATGTTCTCTTCAAAGTTTCTGAATGTTCTCAATGAAAGTAAAATGTTCTAAAGAGTTCTAGACTGTTCTAGACAGTTTTAACAATAGTTTTAGAAAGTTCTGAAATATATAACAACAATATACAATTTTTTTGTAACATAACCCCCTCACGAAGAAGAAATTTTTACAAAAATTTCTGCACCTGTAACAAAAATTTGTGAAATAATCTAAAAAAAACCCTATTAACGATTTTAGTAGGGGCAGTTCATAATAGTCTCTACTTGATAACACAACTCATTTAGTCTGTGCCAACAGTGTCAGATCCCTTGATAGCTTCAACTGTGAAGTTGTAGCTCTATAGAAACGTGGCCCATTGCATCAGTCGACTGTTACTGAACTTAGCACTGTTCACATACTTCAAGGGTTTGTGGTCAGCTTGTAGTACAAACTGTACTCCATACAGGTAAATGTTGAATCACTTAAGGGTCCACACAATGGCCAAACACTCCTCAATCACTGAATAGTTACACTCAGCATTGGACAGCTTCTTGCTAGCGTAACAAACAGGAAAGAGCTTACTGACATGCTCCCGCATCAGAACAGCACCAACCCCATAATCAGATGCATCGGTTCTGAGGTGATAGGTCTTCTTGGGATCAGGGAGGTGCAAGATTGGTTCACTGGCGAGAAGGGTATTGAGGGTTTGGTAAGCCTTTTCTTGAACAGCACCCCAGACTACCTTGTTACTAAGGCTGGCCTTAACGTGTAAGGTCTGATAGAGGTGCTGAGATTGCAGCAAAGTTGGGGATGAAAACTCTGTAATACCCTGCCAGGCCCATAAACAACCACATAAGCATTTTGTTTGATGGTCTTGGAGCATTATGGATCTTTTCCACGTTGTCTTCATGGAGTCCAATCAATCCTTGTTGCAACTGATGACCAAGAAAGTCAATCGTCTCTGCTCCAAAGAGGCACTTGCTTGGTCTGATTGTCAGACAGGATTGCCTGAGATGTTCAAACAGTTTATTAAGGACATGAAGATGCTCTTCCCAAGTAAGGGTGTGGACAGTTATGTCATCCCAGTAGTAGTCCACACCATACCACGTTTCAACGTTGCGGCAGAATTCACCATCCCAAATGGCATTTTAAGGAACTCATAAGAGCCATCAGGACAAGTAAAGACAAGTAAAGCAGTCCTGTGTTGGTCCTCTTCTGGTCTCTGATCTGCCAGTATCCCTTGCTGAAGTCAATTCAGGAGAAGTACTTGTCTCCACTTAACTTACAGAACAGGTCTGCCGCAGTTTGCATTGGCTCTGGGTCAACCACAGTCAGTTTGTTCAACTTGCAGTAGTCTAAACATGCCCTGTGCATACTATCTTTTTTTCTTGACAATAACTACTGCTGAGGAATACGGAGAAGTTGATTCTCTGATGACTCCCATTTTAATCATATCATCTATGTCCTTCTGGTATCGGGTAAGGTTTACTTCTTATGGGCTCTTTTGTAGTGAGGTTGATGTGGTGCTTGATCAGATTTTTGGTACCTGGAGCTTCAGTAAATAAGCTTGAAAACTGCTCTGCACAGACCGTAAATTCAGTCTTTTGTACATCCATTAAGTTCAGGGCCAAAGTGACATCACAAATGGATTCTTTGGCTGTGTATCCACCAATCTCGACAAGATCCACGCCAAAAGCAGCTGGTCATCTTTGATGCAAGACTGGATCTCTTCTGGTGATGCTTGTATGGGAGGTGGCGGAACAAGGCATCCTGCATTTAGCTGTCCTTTGGGTTCAGGCCTACTTGTGTCACTTAATTGATTAACTGACTTTGGAACGTTAGATATACAGTTCCATGCTTCATGGTCTTGCTTTCCACAGCTGTAACATCGCTTCACTGACTGAACTGAGCAGTTAGCAGCCTTGTGCCCTCAAGAACTACACCGATAGCATTATGCTTGTGTCAAGTCTTTGGCCAAGAGCTTCTTGTTCTCGTCAGACTTGTCTGTGGGGGCTGACTTGCATCCTGGCCTGAACAAATGACTGCCATGAGCATCCAAGTACTGGTCAGCATTCTTTGCCATTTTATCTATAATTCTCTGGTGCTCATTCATGCAGGTAAACAGCTAGCTCCTTTGGGCAAGAATTAATAAATTGTTTTTTAACAAAACATCTTTCACTCCTTTACAGGACTGTTCAGTGGCCAATAGTTCAACCCAACATATGAGGTACATGGAGAGACAAACAATAAACTGGTCTGGGCTTTCTTCAGTTTCTGGCCATAAGGCCCTGAATTTACGGCAATATCCATCTTTTGTTAAATCATATCTTTTAATTAGTGCCACCTTCATTTTGTCATAAGCACTTGCCACTTCTTCAGATAGACATGAACACACATCCAGTGCACACCCGGACAACAGTGCACTCAATTTTGTAGCCCAACTCATCCTATCCCACTTAGCTGTGGTTGCGAATCTCTCAAAGTATTGGAGATAAGTGTCGAGATTATCCTTTCCACCCACAAATGATGGTAATTTTGGAGCTTTGGCTTGCTCTCGTACTACTTGAGGCTGAGCTGGTGCTTGTTTTGCATACTCCAGCTCCAAAAATTTCATTTCCAATTTGTGCTGCCATCTGGCTTCTTCTTTTTCTCTTTCTTGCTCTTCTTTTTCTCTTTCTTGCTCTGCTTTGTCTATTTCCAGCCTTTCTTTTTCTCTTGACAGCTATCATTCCGTGTTCACTTTTTCTTTTAACAGGTCTCCTGTCTGTTTTCTCATTCCTGTTCTTGCTGATATTTTGCAAATGCCAGGAGTTCTGCTCCTTCAATTACGAACTCCTTTCCAAGTTGTATATATTTCTCCATGTTAAATATGCAGTCGCAGACCCAATTTCTCACTTGTTTTTTTTACAGCTTACTCACGATCTGTTGCAAACCTTTCCTGGTTATGTTAGTCCAACAAACAAATGTTCTGCACCTCCAAGACAGGCCCCCAATGTTACGAGTTTCAGAAGGAGACAGGTTGCTTGTTACGTGACTGAACACAGGACCCTTGGTAACACAACAGATAAATTTACATCACACAAAGTATCTTACAAAACTCTATGGTTTGTCCACAACACTTGCTGATTTACACATCCTGCTGGACTAATCTCCTGAACTTCTCTTGCTTAGTTGAGTAGACTCTTTTTACTTTCTTGTTGCTCCCTTAGCGCTTTCACTCTCACATTCAAACTAGCACGTCTTATTTACTTTTAGTAAATATTCTAGAAAGTTCCTAGAGTATTCAAATTTAGAAACATCACATCTTACGTATGCTATATTAAGTAATTACATCACCATGTTCGAGAATGTTCCAGAATATTATGCTACGAGTAGGCAGTTCTAATACTTCTAGAATGTTCTCTGGAAAGTTCCTGAATGTTCTTAATGAAAGTCAAATGTTCTAAAGAGTCCTAGACTGTTGTAGACAGTTCTAAAAGTAGTTCTAGAAAGTTCTGAAATACACAACAACAATATACAATTTTTTTGTAACAATAAACCCCCACACGGAAAAGAATTTTTTTCAAAAATTTCTGCACAACAAAAAATTGTTTTGCATTATCAACTTTGTACAGATCACTTTTGCATTTGGTTCTCAAGATTGAAGTGTTCACATATTACTGCATACTAATTCGTATTTAAATTTTGTATAAATGTTAAGTTTGTTATTTGCTAGCAAATACAAGTTCATTTTGTTAAAACAGTTCTAACAATCTGAACTTATTTTAGATGTTGGGGGTGACAGTTTTCATTTTTATAGACACAATACCCTGCTGAAAAAAACTCCTTGAAATCGAAGTTTGACTCCTTGAATACTCCTTGAAATTTGTAGCTGATGGTCAGCACTAACCCTGAACACTTTATGAATGTTCATCTAACTTCTACTTACATAACACATACAAAGTAAGTCATTTTGTAATGAGAAAATGGGAACTGACCAAACAAGAGAAAGTATAGAAAATCAAGAGCAAAATTCTTCCAAACAGATTACAAGAAAAGTATGAATCCTGGTTGGAAGAATTAAGCTGGAACAACACATTAATTTTTGCCATATTTAGGGCTGAAAGGGTTAATGTTTGTTAGTTGCTATTTGTAGGCTTATCACTTTTTATAACATAGAAGGCAAAAGTACTTCGAGCTAATTGGATAACAGAGAGTGATTTTTTCTTAATTCCGGGCAAAATTACTTAGTGCTGATTGGTTGCTTTGGAATAATTCCACAGGCTGCAAAGATATTATTTCGTCTCCAGCAGTTTTCAGAGAAACTTGGGATAAATTAGTTAAGTTATGCAACACCGTTCTTGTGGGATCTCGCAGAGAAAGAAGAGTTTTGCTCTTGATGTCATAGACATGCAATTGCCTGGTTCCTCAAAAAATTTAGGATTAATGTCACTTGTGTTTTCAATTTGTTTCAAATTTTGGAAAAAGTTGAAAACACCCATGAAAATAATCCTTAATTTTACTCAGCCCCATGCAATTACCTATACTAAGGAAATTTTACTAACATATTTTATAAGTAAACTTCTTTATCCACTAACAAACCCCTAACAACTTGTCTTTACAGACACTAACAGACAAGACTGTGGGATACAAGAGTCGACTTCAAAAAGCTGACCAAACCAGGAAATCCCAACTAAAAATCATGAAAAAAACTCATCAAACACAACTGCAACTAAAAAACAATTTGATACAAAACCTTGAAGATGTTATAGAAGAACTGGAAGAGAAGCTGTCAGAACTTGAATCATCAAAAGAAAATAGTGAATCAAGTTTGGAACCAACAGTGTTCAAACCATCAGGAGTTGGAAAGCTTATTAAGACTGTTAATGACCTTCATGATAAGAATAACACCATCTATGAATCATTGTTGTCAACCCAGTCTGACCTTGAAGTTGTAAAACAAGAACACAGGACAACCGTCAGTAGACACTCGTCTGAAATACTAGATTTGGAGGAAAAATATAAGGCACTTCAAACAGAATATGATAATATCCAAAATGGGGAGCTGGTAAGTGAGAATGTTTTCTTATCAATTACAAGAAATCAAGGGATTTAGTTATTTGTTAGACATGTTAAATATTATGTAGAAAGTCAAGAAGCAAAATTTAGAATTTCAACAATGGAATGCTCTCTACACAATTAGCCATTTGCACAAACACATTTCATCAATACCTTGATTGCTTTATTCTGTTTACATTGTTCAGTTGTCTTTTCCCAGTTTCAAAAGGCCTTCTTCCCTTCTCGTGCATCCTGGTTTCAAACTTCCTTTCTGTTCATTAATTTTACAATGCATGCTTTTGCTATCTTTGTCAAATTCAAGCAAAGAATATAGCTCTTTTTCCTATCTTCAAGAAATTTGAATTCTCTTATTGACTCCAGTGTGATTTTAGGCTAAGGTTAGGTGGTACTGGTTCAATTTTTAACAAACATTTTGTTTACACAAAGAATAACAATTGAACAATTTATTTGGTACTCCTTGTATTTACAATCGTTACAAAATTCTTATATTAGGATCACAACAAACTATATTTGGATGGGCATGAGTTGTTTAGAAATAACAAAGGCTAATCTAGCTAAATGGCTAGCAGACGCGGATCCAGGAATCTACTGAGGGGGGGGGGGCTGCAAACCCCAAGGCCACAGAGCACATTTCAGGGGTCTGAAGGCAGCCAAAGGCAATCCTTAAAAGAAAAGAAATCAACACACATTTTCAGTCATTAGCTAGTGCTAGAAGGGCTTAGCTACTCTAAGCTGTTAAGGATTAGACTTCCACATGTAGTATTTGTGAGTTCATGCTAATTTCAGAACAATGCAAGACAACAGGATCAAAACAAGATTCATGATCAAGAAGAAGAAATTTCAAAGCTGAAGAAAAAAATCAAGACCTTAGAATATGAAATTGGGAGTAAAGAAGCCAGTGCTAGAGAGATGAACAGGAAGCACGAAGATGACTTGATGCTTATGAGGAAATCGCTGAGGGAGGCAGAAGCCAAATACTCCAATCTTGCTGCTACGCCTCCAAAGGTACAGTTAGTGATCTTACTAAGTGTATTTTGAAACTGCCTAAAGCTACGTCAAGTAATAGTAGCCTTTCCTGATGATCAAATCAAATTACTTAATATTAATATGCTGTTTAAGCTCTCAAGATTAACTTGAAAAGTTCTCTAATATGTTGTTTAAGTTCTCAAGATTAACTTGAAAAACCTTTTCCATAGGTAGATGCTCAAAAGCGCTTAACAATGATTTACAGTTGACTGGTATTGAGGGCCTTAGATAGTCCGCTATACATGGGTTACATCTACATTCATAAGAGTTGCCCTCAGTTGGTAGAAGAGACAGACCACGACACCGGGATCGCACTACTCTTTGTCGACAAGTGTTGTGGGTTCTTTTAAGTCCTGCAATAGGAGATCGAGAGACTGGGCCTATGGTTTAACGTCCTTATCAGAGAAGACGCAAAGGTCTCACCCTTTGCAGATGTTAGGGCAAAGGCAGCACCTTCTCTTCAGTTATTTTTAAGAACACGAGTGAAGGTCCGGCACCTGGAAACGAACCCAGGCCTCCCGCACGACAGACTGGCCCCTTACCAACTAGGCTAACCAGGTGGCAGTTAACAATTGCAAAGATCGTTTCATGTCATGTCATTCTAATCTCTTTTTTGTATAACAGGTCAGAACAGTTTCCGTTGTTTCAGAGGAAACAAAAAAGGAGTTAGATAGGATGATTATCCAGAACAAAGAGTTGACATCGTTGCTTTCAGCAACAAGAAGTAATTTGAGTGCAGAGGTTTGTGAAGAAAACAGTTAAAACAATTTTGATACAGCTTTAGTTTGTCTTAATTTGTTCTAGCTGTCAGACCAATACTAATTAAAGCAATATTCAATGTGTATTCAAGTGTCTCCTGTAGGTGCCAACCTTAAGAATAGAGGACTTATACTGTTACTGAACCAAAAGTCGTCTCTTTCTTCAAACTCTTCATGATGGCTATTCAATTTTTTTATATCAAAAGAATCTTATTCTTAATTAAGAGGCAGTCCTTAGAACCTCTGGAAAGACCTTGATTTAAAAAGGGGAATTTCCAGGCCAGAAAAAGATTTTTACTATATTTTTCTAAGGTTTTCATAATATTGTAATAAAAATACTGTATTTTAACTTTGTTTTTGTCAGAAAAGAAATAAACAAACTGTATATGTGCAAAACCAAAGCAAAATGATCACATTTTTCATTAAAAGCATGTAAAATAGCATTGGCAACCATTCTGCATCCAGATTATTTAAGGTCCTAAACATTCCATAGACCAACAATTTGCTTGAGAAAGTAAGCTAGACAGATCGATCTGGAAAGACCAGTTGATAATGAGTATGGTAATTTGGGCAGTATAATCATTTTGTGTTATTCTGAACATTTCGGTATGCATGGCGTCTTAAGTAAAATGTTTATCCCATCTCGCCCTAACCTTCGTGCTATTTTCTACCAAATGACAAAATCTGTTGTCAAACATAAGGTTACAGCGCTTGAAGATGAAAAGAAGTTGTTGATAGCCGCCATTGATGACGCAAAGTCCTGTGAACAAGAAGCTCGGACTCGGAATCAAACGCTCGAGAATTCCTTGAAAGAAAAGGAAAAGGAATTGGCTGATACTTCAATAGAGAAAGAAGAAAAACTTGACAAACTACGTAATGAGGTCAGTGAGTCAGCTTCATAGATGTAGCCTCGGCAATCCATTACTGGGAAGACTTTAATTTTAAAACTGCCGTTCTTATAGTGATTAAAGGCTTGTCATGGTTTGCCTTTGTTTTAACTATTTTGCCTGGGCCAGTTGTCCAAAGACCGATTTGTACTAACCCAGGGTTAATTTATTAACCTACCTTTTTGTTTTCAACCATACAGAGACTGATTTGAACTGTAATTTTGGGGTTGACAAGTTTTTTGTTCATGAGAAATATTTTATACAAACCATAAACCTTTCCTTAGAGAAGAATTACTGCTTGAATTTTGGCTTAAAGTTTATCAGCCTTCGGACAACCCGAACAACACTTTGGATAAACTTCATCCACAATTTTTCTTTAAATTATGTTTTGTTCCAATGTATAGTGAAGAATGAAAGGAAGCAGGTATACTGAAAAATAAGAATGTTGTGCGGGAAAAGTGCTGTGTTTTGTGTTTGTTTTATTTTCATTTTGTTATATGAAATAAGATCAGTGTTCAATCCAGGCCAAAGGGTGCTGCAACCAGTCACTTTCATCCTGCGCTCTCTTGTTTTACAGAACCTCAGCCTTATTTTCGCAACAAGATTGCTGCCAAAAAATCAAAAAATTTTGATGTTACAACTCAATGTTTTTCCAAGTTCTTGAGCATTTTGAAAAGTCAGAAACTTCAATGCTTGTTCTCTTAGTACTTCCTTTGAAACTCCTCAATAAGAGTGCAGATACCAGAAACATTTGTCGTTATGTTCCGCGACAGGGCACCTTGTCATTTGTTTTAGCTGGTTTAATTCAAAACTATCTCGAATGAGTTTGAAAGGCACCTGATGTTGTTAGGGATTTCGTTTCAGGCCGGACGCAAAGTCCGGTTGTTAGACATGTGACGTCCGGTAGTTCGCACAGGAAATAATGATTTTTTAAGTGTTGAAATTGTCGATTATACTGTGATGAATGGGACTTCAATAGCGATACTGACTCAGCCCTTGGATCCAATGAATGAACGACCTCTGTAGAGAGCAGCCCACTAGAGATTAGAGATATGAGATTCATTTGCGTTTTTGAATCAACTAAAAAACGAACAGTGCAAACTGATATATACTCATTTCAATTGCCAAATTAGTCGGAAAATATATCATTTTATGAGCACCTTTTAGCTTCTCTAGAGATCTTCCTGATTAACCAATTCCAGCCCAGGAAACGCAGAATACTGTATTTTAGAGTGTCCAGTTTTAAATTTTTGTCGAGGAAGCATGCCCCCCCTCCTAGAAGTTCTTGTTGTCCGCCTACTGAACAACTGTATCCGGTACTTCCAAATGCAAAAGAAAAACCTGTTTGCTACTTGGTTTACTTGATTTTTCCTTACTTTAGTTTAATCAAGAGCTTCTTGCCAACAGGTGCTTCACTACAAAGGCGAAGTGGACCATTTCCGAGGAAAACTTGCTGATGAGATAAGACGGCACATGAAGGAAAAAGAGAACGTGGAAAAAGATATGCGCGAACAACTCAGAAAGGATGCGCAAACATCCAAGCTGAAACTGGAGCAAATGAAAAGACAGGTGACTATCATAACTTAAAGACATGAACCCAAATTGTGGAGACCTTGGGCTTTGTTGCAATACGGAAAGACTTAAAGGGGTTTTTATAGGCGAGTCTCAGCTGACATCATTGTTTACATTCATACAACTTAAATCGTATAAACAAAAACTGACTTAAAAATTGAGAATGCTTATCAAAGTTAATGAGTGAACGTACTTTCGGTTCTATAAGTTTAGTTTCAAAGAAGAAATTGCTGTCAGATCTTTGCTCATGCGCAGAGCCGTGACTATGCCCTTTTATAGGCCGCTGTTTCAACACGCTAAAACTTTGGAGATTTTTGATGTACTTCTAAAGAAAGCCACAAAAATGCAAAATTACATTACTAGATTAGTTTCAACTTACTATCAGAACTTTGGTGAGGCAATGTTTATCGAGTGTGAAACCTGTACAGGGCATTTTACTTGTTTATCATTGCTCCCACATGTGCAACCAATTACTGATAACTCATCTGTTACTTGTTCCAGATGTCTCACCTTGGAAAGGCAGTGGAAGAAATACGGCGCCAGTACAAAGAGCTGAAGATTGATACCCTGAAGATGTGCACATCAATCAAACCTCTTGTCCGTGAGACACAAAAACAGGTTGGTTGAACATCAGTCATAAGTGTACAACACCATGTGGTGTGTGTTTTTGGACGCTCCGCAGGTTCGGTGTAATTTCTCTTAGGGGTGAGATTCTGCGTGCACGCCTACTTATTTAGACTCAAGGAAGATTTTGCAACCTAAATCATTCCCACCAT
The DNA here is from genome assembly GCA_027575215.2 of Hydrozoanthus sils. Lineage (NCBI taxonomy): Eukaryota > Metazoa > Cnidaria > Anthozoa > Zoantharia > Hydrozoanthidae > Hydrozoanthus > Hydrozoanthus sils. The sequence continues at coordinate 14,118 of JAOBRD020088753.1, forward strand.
GTTAGATATTTTCAATGCAAGGTTATTTCCTAAATGAAATTTTTTTGCCAAAATTTTCATTGATGTGGTGAAAAAGGTTTGCTTTGGATTGGGAACACACTTTGCAAACCCCAAACCACAGTAGTATAGCCATGATCCGCATTCTCATTTTTTTCGGAGCTCTCTAATTGCTTTCACCTTCTCAACAGATCCTAAAGAGAATAGAGGGCATTGACGACAAGACAAAGGAGCTTGTGGCGAAATACAAGAAAGAAATGACACTGAGAAAACGTTACCACAATGAGTTGGTGGAACTCAAAGGAAATATTCGTGTGTATTGTCGAGTGAGACCAATAATCAAGGAAGACGGGGGAGGCAAGATGGCGGACAACGTCATTTCTTTTGATGAAGATGATGATGCTGTTTTATCTGTATATAGTAAAGGCTCTACTAAGCAGTTTGAAATGGAAAGAGTATTTCGCCCACAGTCAACGCAAGAGCAGGTAAACATTATGTAACCATTTTCAACAACAAAAGTTCCAAATCTTGTTCCATCGTCTAAAGTGTTAAGATCATTTATCTTGTTATTATTTGTTTTGTTTTGCCATTATAGTCACCATCATGATCAAAATCATCAATTAGTTTTATTTACGAAATTCCACATACTTTGAAGACAAAAATATTTGGACTATTACAGTTTCGAATAAGAAAACACTTATTAAAATTTCAGACGAAAAAAAAGTCCGAAAATTCCATCGCCGAAAGAATTCGAAGAACATCCGAAGATTAAAATTTCCAAAAGTTTTCAAATATTCTTGATTTTAACTACTGACTTAAGATATAAAGTAGTTTTACATTTCGGGTTCACAAAAAAAAGCTAAATCCTTTCTCGAGCCTACTTATCTCCGGTTTCCCTAGTGTTAAGCGGATGAGAGTCTTTGACTCCCCCTGGACAGGACACTAATCTATCGCAGGTTAGCTTCAGCAAAACTGGACACAACACAGTGGTCTGAACGGGGCTCGAATTCGCGACCCTATTACGAGCTTAGCACGGGGTAACCACTCGACCACTGCACCGAGCAGCTTCCTGGAAGTCGACAAGCTCCTCCTCTGGGTTTGTCTCATCTCTTGAATCAAACTGTTTCACTACTCTTGGCATGTTTTCGGCGTTTCTTAGGCATTGATGTTGTCTGTAGCCAGTTACATTTTATTGATAAATTTTGAAAGTGTACTCAGTGTCGTCGCTTGTCCGAAATTTACGGATAAAAATGACCGAAATTTAATGTCCGAAAGTTTAAGGTCCGAATATTTTTATAATTAAAGTAAACATTTTCGTTATTGAAAACTTTATTAAGGTCAGAAGGACGCCCTATAGGAAACTCATAGGCAATGGCAGTGGATGTAGCTGCCATTTAAGAACAGGTTGAGAGTATCAGAAGCTGATGGATAAGCATCATATAAACACGCGAAGGTAATAAATAAAGATTGAGATGCTCAGACGAAGGGCTAACGCTCGAAACGTCAGCTTTTCCCATCATCTCACGGCGAGGATAATTTATTTATCATATAATACTTCAAGTTAATAAATAAAGAGTTTGATTTTTGTTGTGTAGGTGTTTGCTGAAGTCCAAAACCTGATCATCTCGTGTATCGACGGCTACAATGTTTGTATATTTGCCTATGGTCAGACCGGCAGTGGAAAGACATTCACAATGGAGGTAGAAATACATCGACATAACCCCAATACAACCTAGCTAGGCACCCTCTGGCTATAGAATAAAGCAAACCTGTAATTTATGTATTTTATTTCTTTATTTACCGTTTCCGTCTTTTGAGTATTACAGACGTTAAGAAAAAATGTTACATTCATTGAAATATTAGTTTGTGACAGCACGGACGGAGGGTAGGTTGTTCCATTCCTTAATTGTTCTAGGGTAGAAGGAGTACTTGTACTAGTCACAGGAACAATGAGGTAATTTTAAAGAGTGGTCGGAATATCTTGTGTTTAAGTTGTGGTTTTGCTAATTTACACGTAAGTTGTGCACTTTGGGGTTATTTCGAGTCCGCGGTAGAAGATTGGGCTGGGCCTACGGTTTAACGTCCTCATCCGAGAAGACGCGAAGGTCTAACCATTTGCAGATGTTAGAGCAAAAGCAGCACCTTCTCCTCAGGTATTTTAGGACACTGAGTGAAGGTCTGGTTCCGTGAATCGAACCCGGGCCTCCCGCACGATAGACTGGCGCCTTACCAACTGAGCTAACCAGGTAGTGGTTGAAGAGTTCATTCTTCGTGCACGAGGCAGCCTTAGAAGTAGAATATCATAAAGTTTCTTTTAATATTTCCAATTCATATGCTTTGCTGTGATTGTAGCTACCTACCAGGACAATTGGAGTTTCTTTAGCTGCTTACGGAGCTATCGCTCACGATCTTAAAAAAAACTGAAAAGGTGCTGGTTTTGCTCCAAAATCCGAAAGAAGTTAATGTTACAGAATACTCCTACTGTATAACGTTATTGATCTGAAGTAAACCTTTTATTAAGTCTGTGTCCATATCAGCAGCTCAAATTTGATAATCCTGTACATAAATCTAACGCTAAACAATTTAGTTTGATTAATTTTACGGTTTAAATTTCCCGCACACCGCCATTTTTAAATGTGACGTGTTTTGGTTGCAGTGCAAGTCCCCTTGTGTTCATCGATGATGGAGACTGGCACTGCATCCGAAACACGTCACATTTCAAAATGGCGGCGCGCGGGAAATTTAAACTAAATTGCGCATTTAGCGCGCGAGATTTTTCTTCTAACTAATTCTATACTCTGCTTCAGGGTCCGTCTCATGATCCAGGCATCAATCAACGCGCCCTTCAGCTGCTGTTTGAAGAGACTGGGGAGAGAGGAACTGACTGGGATTACTATATTGATGTGAGCGTTATGGAGATCTATAATGAGATGCTACGCGACCTCCTGGGCCAGGACCCGTCTGCAAAGCTTGATATCAAGCAGGGGAGGGAAGGGTTGTTTGTACCAGGTCTGGTTGAGGTTGAGGTTTCCAATGTCGACGAAGTAAATGAGGTAAGAAATGAAAATAAAATGTTTTATAACTATGGTTTGCTTGACAAATTCTTTATAGATGCCATAAAGGCCTTGGCAAAACACATATTTGTAATTTCGCCGAAAGTTTTGAGGCAGCAAAACAGAAAAACTTTTAAGGAAACGCACAAATTTTTTTAGTTTACCAAACTTGTTATCTTCAGTGGTGCAAGAAATGAATGTAACAAGAAAATTTTGATTGTAACAAGGAAATTTCTGATTTCATTTATTCTTGTACACCCGAAGACAGCACTAGTAGTGTCGAAACATGTTTGGTATTTAAACTAAAAAACGTTGTGTGTTCCCTTAAAAGTATTCGTAATTAAAAATATGAAATCTTTTGTTTTGAACCTTTGATTAACTGACGAGGTCTGTAAATACGAAACAGGTTTTTATGTATCTTTTAACTTTTTAACTTGTTATATAAAAAAGAAAAGGTTCAAAACAAAGGATTGGTATTCTTAATTACAAAAATGAGAAACATTGGTTTGCTGGTTGATAACCATCTAAATATGAGAATTTTGCAGTTGCTTCCCCTCCCCCCTCTTCTTACTGACCTTATGCATTATTACGGTAGGTGTTCGCCCTGGGGAAACGTAACCGCGCCACTGCTACTACAGACATGAACGAACATTCATCCAGGTCACATGCATTACTGTGTGTAAAGGTGGTGGGTGTTAATCGAACTACGGGTGCTAGGACAGCGGGTACGTTGTATTTCACGATAATCAGGGTGCGAAATTAGGGTTTTTTCTAGCCGGTCCGTTTGGGTTAACTTAACCGGTCAAGGACAATTTTTAACTGGTCCAAAACGAAATTAACCGGTCCGAATCATACAACAATTTATTATCATTTGTATCATTGGTCGAGCGGAATCATGGGACTAGTTTAATGAAGAAAATCGCGAGCGACATGAAGTCACAAACACGAACATCGATCGATTCGAAAGACTCGTTCCAAAGATGAATAAACATATAAATATCATTCAGTGCTGGCTTTTAATTTACGTTCATTCACAATCTTCAAACTACAACGTTTCTAAAGTGTCAAAAATCAAGTTTAACACGAAGAGACAAGTTTAAACACAGAGCAACAGTGAGTGAAGGTTCGAGTACCTAAAAATATTATCAACAGTACTCGAAAATTTTAACTGGTCCATTCGGGTCAGCTGTCTTTGATTTTTTAACATTTTAACCGGTCCGAGGCAATTTTAAACGGTTTTCCGATAATGCCAAAGATGGCGACCTGTTAGCTACCCACAATTCCTAGCGCATGAACGTCTAAAATAGACCATAAAAGCTCAAGAAGATGGACAGAATCTGTAAACCTCCATTTTGTTATACACATCATTGTTAGTACAAGAAAGAGTTTTACCAGTTGTCACCTTCCCTGAGCTTCTTTGGCGGTGTAAGATTCGTAATGTATTGGGGTAAAATGTTAAACGCCATCTTTTTTGGAATAATCAATTTTCTTCCCACTTTCCTTTGATTGCTTCCTTTTTGCTTTTCATCAAGAGAGTTCAAAACTTTGGCACTGATGTACGTTATCTTATGTTGTCTGTACTTGTGGTAAAGAAAAAGTTGTTTTTGATGCTAACTTTGTGTTTTAGTTATGCCTTAGGTTAACCTTGGTTAAGAATGAATCAAAAATACTTGGTAGTTATGTTATTTATCAGTGTTAAAGTTTTGTATCTGGTCGTTCATAGCTCTGATTTACGCGTTTAGGCAAACTTAACTTGGTCGATCTTGCCGGAAGTGAAAGAGTTTCAAAGAGTGGTTCAGAAGGAGCCCGGATGAAGGAAGCCCAAAGTATAAACAAGTCTTTATCTTCTTTGGGTGACGTCATCCATTCACTGAAGAACAAGAGCAGCCATATTCCTTACAGGAACTCCAAGCTGACCTACTTACTCCAAGAGTCACTGGGTGAGTGATTGTATGATTCCATAAGGTTTCTCTGCTTTTTGTTTTCAGGGTTCGTACGTGTCCTGGAAAACCCTGGAAAATTTTTAAAAAAATACTCTGGAAAATTTCATAGAATTTTATTGAAAAAACTTAATTCGCCAAATGATGCAATTTTTTCGTTTCAAGTAACAATTAAGGTTTTAGACTTGACTTTTGCATGTAGTTAATTATTATAATAAGTTCAATAAACACGAATTTTTAGAAATTTTGTTGCCGCCATCTTGGATTTAGTGGTCGAGCGGCATTCGTGCCCTGTGAGTTTTCCGCGCTAAAATAAACATCCAACCGCCTGCAAGATAGTATGACCTTTTGCTGGAAGATAATATGATCTGTTCACTGACAATGCAGCTCTAGATTACGAGTAGTTCCTTATTTTTCCTCTTTAGTTTGTCGGGGCCAGTAAATCCAGTTGGCGGACGCGAGAGAACTGGGGCTAGAATTCTCTCGCGTTCACCATCTTGATTTATCAGCTTCGACAAACTAGAGAGAAAAAATAGGAACTTCAACGCAGTCTACAGCTCTACTAAATGATTTCCTGTGTCACTACTGACCGAGGTTTCAACTTCCAGGAGGGGATTCCAAAACGCTTATGGTTGTTCAGGTTTCACCAGTTGAGAAGAATGTTGGCGAGACAATGTGCAGCCTGAACTTTGCTCAGAGAGTACGGACCGTTGAGTTAGGCCAGGCTACTCGAAAAACTGAGACGGCTGAAATGGCCCAACTGAAGGACCGTTTGAGGGAGTGCGAGGTTAGTCCATACATTTTTAGTCTACAGTATTTTAGGTTTGCCTGCGTCAAGTTAGAGTTCAGTCATAATTGATTTACTAATTAAAGTTTGTATTTGATTGAGCTCGTTTGTATGCTGTACATGATAGATTTTTAATTCTCTTATGCTTATGCTTTATTTTATCTAAAAGGTGGTAGTTGTCAATTGGGACCTTGTCCTGTTACTATCTCCTATCACGCCCAATTATATTGTCCCTTGAGTCTGTATTGTGTGTATATGTGTATGTAATTATTTGAGTGACAAATCTAATAGATAAATAAATAGATAAATTCACCATAGTTATACCAACGAAGATACGCTGCTCACGTAGCACTTGTTTGCTTTATTCGTTCAGCAATTTTTATCAAAACTTTTAATTCTCTTATTGGATGATGTGTTCAATCGACCATATTCGGGAATTGATAATGTCAATCAGTTTATTGTTCATTTGTATACTACTGGATCACTTTTCCTTTTCTTAGAACTGTCAGAACCGAGCATACATTTTCAACCCAGTCATAATTTAGTATAATCAACTAGTGTTAAAAGCTTACAGGATGCATTCCGTAATGTTGTCATAATTGTTCCAAATCCATAACATGGTTTTAAAACGGTCACCTGTCTTCGCACCATAGCTGATAAAACTGAATCGTAAACAAACACAGACGAGTAATCACTGATTTAAAACGATGGAAACATGTTTTGAAGGAACAATGAAAGATTTATTGGTCTCTGAAGCGACGACTGAAGGTGTAAGCTTGCTAAGGACACGCCCAATGCATTTGACACAGACAGATTTTTAAGGACTAACTGTGTATTACATTTCATAAAAGGGCATATAGTGGTCAGCCAAATTGTTGGTATAAATTAAGAGGAAAAGTCTAGTCAAATGATGAACTGATCCTAACCTTGATTTGCAGGGTCGATCGAACTCTCCCGCTCGTCCCAGGGCTCCCCAGACACCAAACGGCAAGTATCCGAGATGACAAGACATTGGAAAACCTGGAAAATCCTGAAAAATGCAAACTGAAACTCGGGGTCTGGAGAACCACGAAAATTTTTATCTCTAGGCACTGAAATGTCTTGGAAAAAATGGGTTTTTTATATAAAGCGAAAAATGTCTTACTTTTCCTCGCGGTTTATTATTTTTCTTACCGTCAAAAATAGATTTGAAAATACTGTATTGATTGAAGACGAGCGTGTTCTGAAATCTTTGGCTGCTGTCCATGCGTTTCATGTCACCAAGAAACCGGGTCACAACCGAACCTCCGGCTTGTGTGGAGCCCCTGAAGCTTTCTCTCCGATTTTCAAATCATGGAATTTTGTAAATATGGTCTTGGAAAATTCCTGGAATTGTTTTTGGCTAGTTGTTCAGGAACCTAGTTTATTTCAACAGTTTAACTGGTCAAGAAACTTGCATCTGCCCCGTTTGTAACACAATAGACCATTGCCGAGTTAGGTTCAGCTGCTTAGACACTGTAGAAAAATGACGCCAACTTCCCTTAAAATCGGCAACTGTATCATTAAAAAATATTTCTAACTTGTCCTAGACTTGTTTTGTAACTTGGCGCTCGAGCAAACATATTTTACTCACAAAATTTTTAATTGTAGGAAGCTGTAAATTTTTATCGCATTATTTAAATAAATACTTTTGATACAATTTGTAGCAAAGGGAAATGATAGACCCAATGATCAAGATTATTAAAAATAAGCAAACTTGTTTTGTGGTTCTTGTTGCTTTCAATACAGACCATAGCGGGGATGGGGGGGGGGACGAGATTGGTGGTGGAAAATGGTTTAAATGCTAAGAGTCTCCATAAAACGTTGTTAATCCCTTCGTCCTTTTGAAGTGCCTATCTCACCGGTTATTGACGATTTCTAAAGAATATTTATACATCGAATAACATTTTGTCGGGGTAATTTCGTGTTTTCCCCTTTTCTAAATTTTTTATTGATTTTCCAAAGTTCCATAGAGTCGTGACTACACGTCATTTATCATTCGCCGGAAAAGACTGGAACCGAATTTGTGGGTTTCGTCAGAATAGTGAGAGTAACCACGTCAAGCAAATCGGGAGAGCGCTCTGTTCCACTAAAATTTACGATATTTTTCATTAAAAAGGCATACTATGGTTCTGAGTTCAAAGTGCCTTACTACTCTGACGTCAACAATCCAAGTGAAGAACTCGACCTAGTCTTTTTATAGCACGCGGTATTTTCAAAATAGGAAAACCCAACAGCGCTTTTTTAGCGTCTTTGACGGCTTTTCCCTCCAAGGCGTTTAACTTTTCCCCCGTTTTTTCTTCGAATAATTGTTAAGTAACTGAAAAATAACATTAAATCGTCAATAAACGGGTGAGATAGGCACTTTAACTTGGCGCCAGAACCAAGAACGACGATTCTGCTCGTCCGAGAGCAATGCTCCAGCAACAAAATGTGAAACAAACTGACAAATCTCATTATAATGCATCTTAGTCTCGTTTATCAACTATGGGCTCGTCAAGCCTCGGAACAGCAAGACGACTTTTCGAAAAACAACCGTTGGGAAACTGAACGAGAAAGTTAAATTTTGAACACTTCGCTAGAATTCCAAATGCATCAGTTGCACAGAACAATAAGTGACAGTTTGATGAACATTAGTATACGTAATCGTATGGGGCCGAATACAGTTTAGAAAAAACTTTTGAAGTATACAAGCGCAAAACTAGCGCTGAGTAATTTTGCTTTAAAACATAGAGGGCAAAATTACTGAATTAATTTTTTTTAATTCAAGGCAAAATTACTCGGCGCTGACTGGGCGCTGGTTACTTCCGAAGTTTTCCGAAATTTTTCCAAAAATTTATAAAAGTCATAAAATTGCCTTAGAAACATTTTTAAACCGTTTCCGAATTAAGATTTCCGAATATTTCCAGATATTGCAAAGGTTTTTAAACTCAACAAAACTTGGGATAAATAAAATTGGTTTAAGCAACGTTTGCATGTTCTTGTGTCGGTACCGCGAAAAACGAAATCGAAGAACTTTGCCCTCGATCAATGTCATAAACATGCACGTAATCGCATTGTTCCTCCAGTGTTTTCAATTTTTTCCAAATTGAAATTGAAAACACTCGCAAAATTAAGCCTAAATTGTATTCGGTCCCAAACGACTACCTCATACTTATACCGTGAAAGAGTTGATCGAAACTGACATTTCGGTAGTCGTAAGAACTCCAAAATTAAGCTTTTTACGTCGTAATAATGACTTTGATCACGCGCTGTGCTCTACGCTCACAACTGGTCTGTGTAGTTTTCAAAAAAGCAACAAATCACACGAACTTGCTATTATTGCACATCGAAGTCCACCACTTTCGATAATTTTCTATGCAAACCGTCACTTGTGCTGACCACGGCCGGTAATAATTGGTATTTACCTAGATCATCCACGAAGCACTGGAGCGTAAGGGAAGATAGGAGAGAAACTTAAAACGAACCACATGCAAGCAAAGTCCACCTTTTTGATCAACTATCTATAGAGCTACCAGCAATATTTAATAATAAATACCTTAAAAGGACAGTGTTCATTGCTTTTGTGCAATCGTTTGCCTTCATTCTCAACCTGCTGTTGGACCTGTAAGCAAAAACGCCATGTTGTTTCGGAAGTGTTTGATAAGCTTAATATGTTTACTAGGAAAAACAACTTTTATTGATAGCGAGAATAATCCTGCTTCCAAATACAAGAGATTTTTGAAACCATGTTTTTCGGATGAGCACCACGACAATGGGGACCTGGACAAGTGCTCAGCGAACAAAGACTGTCGCAAAGAAAATACCGTTCAAACAAAGAAAACAAAAGAAGTAGAGATGGATAAATTTAAACTCGTTCGTTTGGAAGGAGTAAAGGTAAATACAGAGCAGAAAATTCTGGCTGTTGTGATAATTCATCTACTATAGACAAGGTCAAAATAAGTCATACTGAAAGTTAATAATTATAGGCTGCCTATTTTAAGTTTTAAAACTGTGCCAGGAAGTTCTTGGTGTTCTTTCTTATACGACTGTTAGCGCTTTATAGGCTCTACTTATATAGAAAGACGAATTATTCGACTGATCTAGGTAAATACGGGGCGCATCTAATGGGGCAGTTCGATGCGTCTGGGTAAAAATGTTACAAAATTTGCCTGCTTGGCTACATTAGTTCCTCTGTTTTGTGCGTCCTGAATTTACCCAGACGCATACATCGCTGAGACGAATTATTCGTCTGTTTTGTGTGTCGTTTCGACGCACAAAACAGACGAACAAAAGTTGATGTGTTTTTTGCGTCTGCCCTGTATTTACCTAGACGAACAATTCTTCTGGTATTGAATAATTCCTCTGGGACGAATAATTCTTCTGGCGAATAATTCTTCCTGTTCAATTATACACTGTTTTAGTCTCAGACGAAATATTCGTCTTTCTAGGTAAATACAGCCATAATTTCATTTTCACATTAAGGTCATTAAAGTTATATTTTCCTGAAATTTAAATGTTCTATGGACAAACTTGCCATTTTATGGCCAGTATCAGATTGTGGCTCATGTGTATGTTTGGTTTGTACCACAGAACTTGCGGCTACAAGTTCAATTCTGACCGTTGTTTAGGGCAAACTGTAATCACTGAAGTATAAATATCATAACTTAAACATGCACCAAAGACGCCAAACGCTTTGCACGCACCACACCATCTCTGTTCAAAATCTTTCTCTGGAGATTGAAATTATTTCGTTTCATTGTTCCATACAAACGCACCGTTCTTTAAGACATTTTTCCATTTAAGATTGCGTTTGAATCAGCCAAGCAGCGAGTAAGGCAAGGCTGTCCTTTCTAAAAACACGCCAGAAGCAGTCCCCGGTTTAACAGGCCCGTCGGAACAAAATTGATATTAGAGGGAAGGGGGGGGGGGGGGAGCATAGTGCACGTAGAAGCGCAGTCAGTGTTCAGTAAATTTGAAATTATTCTAACATAGAAACTGCGAATGAAGAGGGGCCTGTTCACTTATACACTGTTTTAGTTCTTGAATGCTAAGCAACAGCCCATAAGACGTCGTGTAACGTTCCACATTAGCGTTTTGATGTACTTGTGAAGAACGTAACTTTCAGGGGTATTTTTGGTGAGCGTCGACTCAAACCTTGTGGATGGCAACTCCAAAAAGAGCCAGGCCAAAAATTAATTTGTCATAGCTTAAAGTTTCTCGGTTGCTTTTGATCCATGCTTCAGCTTCAACTTAACTCCAAATTTATTATTGCAATGTAGTTATATACAGTTTTACAAGTTTACTGCCGCATTTAGCGTGGCTAGCTATTCGAGGCTGGCAGTAATATAAAGTATGCATATGTTATTATATATACATGCTCATACCTTTTATAAATCTAAACAAATGGAGATGTACATGGCTGGTTGACCGAAGGTGAAACATGTATAGACATAATATAAAGTCATTTTAGGCGGGTTGCTTGCTTGCATGAAGACAAAATACCGAAACAACTGTATCTCACTTCTCAATCGTGGTTTTAAAGACTGCAGTAGTTCTAGTTTCTCATTTTTTCTCATTTTTATTTGATCCAGTAATTCTAAATTTACAAAAAGTTTTTAGACACTCCATCTGCAAATAGCATAAGTGCTAATCTAGGCAGACGGAGTGTCTGTTAAATCATGTTGATTGAAAATATATTTTTAATTAATAAATATCAAATAAATACTTCTTTATAAAATTTATATAAAGTTGAAAAAGAAAAAAACAACTGAATGATTAAATTACGATAGTTAAATGTTTGTTAATTATAGTATTTTGAAGGCTGAGACTGAAATTATTATATACCAAAAATAAACTAAATCAATTGAAAAACGGACGAAGGTATCAAGAGAAAGCGTGGATTAACTTTTCAGGCTCTTCGTAGGTTTTGTGCTTTGTCAAGTATTGGAATAATTGCATTTTTATTTTCTTTTTGAAGGATTTTTTTGAAAGTGATTTGGTATTTTTGGGTATGGAATTCACAATCTAACCCCAAATAGAGAGAATGAATTAAGTTGAATATTTAAACGAGAATATTGGCAGTACATATTCTTATTTGTTGATGCTCTCGTACTATAGGAATGATGTTCATCGACATAAGAAAACAATTTACAGATGTTAATCGGAGCCTTTTTCGCATACACGTCATACATCAATTTTGTGTAAAAATTGTCCAAACCAAGAAAGAGAGAGTTTTTTGTTCAGCAATTTTTTGTTCAGTTGCTGAATGCAGCAATCCGAAAAAACTTGGCTTCGCACCGTCTATGTACGCATATTTTTCTTAAACTTTTATTCAACTTTGTGTTTTATAGACAGGTTTTTCCCGCAACGTTGATCTTGGCGATGGACGCGAATACAATATGATCACACGCGCCATGAAACCGCTGATGTTTGGTGAGTTTTTATTTTCTCTACACCTGTAAATATGGTTATAAAACAATACAATGAAGGACTGTATATACATACCAGATATAGGTGTATATACCCGGGTACAGGGGTAATTGTAGGCATTTTACGTTAAGGCTGTAGTGAATGAGGTGATTCATGATATACATCCAACAAAGACAAAAATGAAAAACAGAATGTCGCGCGCATGCAGTATATTTGCGTTGTCTTTGCGTGATTAGTGCGTGACGCGCATAACACATATACATTAACTTCAGCTCTATACTTCCATTTACTGATTTTGGGTTCTAGCTAAAATATGTTACTACCGTTACGCTCTAATAAGCCCCTGGAGGGCTCATTTCTTTTTAGATCTTTTAAAGAGTATATCACACGAGATCAGTTTTTCAATTTTCAAAAAGTATACTACAAAAAACATTGGTTTGCCAAGTTTGAGAAACATACGATGAAAGTACGCCAAGATATGGCGTGTAGAATTTTGAATTT
>JAOBRD020088754.1:0-10309 GCA_027575215.2 Hydrozoanthus sils
GGTGGGGTGCGGGTGGATCCCCATGACCAGCCAGCATCAAAGAAGCCTGGTGAGATTGAGTTAATGCTCTAATAATCCCTCAGGAGGGACTTCCTTGAAGGGAGTGCTTTGCAGACATTTTAGGATCGAAAATAATACCCTTGTGCACCTTGTGTATACTTCGAGAAATCTCCCTGGGATTAAACCCCTGCTAAAAACATTAGATTGCAATACAAAGCCACACAGAAGATTTCAATAAATTCTGCCACAGCACCACTTCCCTACGCTTGTTTCATTTTGTGTGAGTGTACACAGCTGTGTTTGAACAATAAAACCTTACTTTGTATCTAACATAAGTCTTTGAAATGGTGGTATAAATTTGCATCTGGTCGGTGATAATTTTTTCAGTTTCCCAAAGATTTCATATTTAGCTGTTGTATTTTATTCAGATGTATGTTCTGCTTGTCAAATATGAAGCTTTTTCCCGCCTGGAACATAAGCAAATGCCTGGAAAAACTTCTCGACCTTTCAAGCCTTTACTACAAGCTATCCCAAATGTTTCACCATTCCTGGTAAATGCAATACTTCCTTTGTCCATGTCAAGCTGAATACTAACTAAGTCCCTTGAGTTGAAGCCTCTTCCATAATGGTTTAACACTTTCCATAATGGCTTTTCATATGTGAACAGGCCAACCTGATTGAATGCCCAGCCCATACATTCACCATTGGATGGAATTTGTTTATATTTTTTGTCTTTTTTGAATTCCTTTGGAACAACACAGACAGCTGCTTGACCCCTACATTTATGGAAATAAAACACCCATTCGTGCCGGCCACATGTATAGCCACGCCCATATGGGGTATGAATGAGTGTTGTACTGTAGCCAACCCCTGAAGAATAAAGCAGTAACCCTCATTACAAATTGTTATCAAGATATTTAGAATAGTCTGCAGTTCCATCCCTAAAGTGGGTCGTTTGGAAATTTTATCTAAATTTTGTCACATCAAAAAGGAAATGAATTGATGATCATATTGATTGTTCCTAAACAAAAGAAATGCAATTTATTAATACTATGGGCACTCTAAATTTCCACTTTTGACCCTTTTGTCTTTTTCATATGTATTTTTTGCACATGTTTTTAACCTAATATATATCTCATTGGGCCATCATTTTTTGTATTGCTATATAATCACCTCTCAGCTTAAACCTCTCACACATTACTAATGAGCATATAACCTCAGACCTGTCAAAAGCGGAGAAAGGCAGGGGGGGAGGGAGAGGCTGCAACCCCTATTTAATTTTCTTGTCATATTCACAGTTCCTATGTTAAAATAATTTTATATTTACTGAACACTGACTGCACTTCTATGCCCTCCCCCCGAATTTCAATTTCAATACCGATGGGCCTGAACCTGTACCAACATGTACTTCATTTCAAAAAACCGAAAGTAGTGTAATGACGGAAGTTACGCAGTGTAGTACAATGCGAAGAAATGTAACAGAATGCATGACAAAACATAACGTGCACAACATAGTGTGATGCAAAGACATAAGTATATATATATATATATATATTGTAATTGGTACAGTTTAACTTGACCCTAACAAATGCAATGCAGGGTGTTGCAGTGTAGTGCAACACAAAACAAAACAACACAATTCAGTGCTACTGCCAGAGCTCTTGTTTGACTACGAACCAGTAAAAGTAACTGTTTCCATGTCTGCAGAAAAGACTGCCTCGTTGGAAGCCCAAGTGTTGTCAAAGATGGTTGGTTCTTCGTATCTCCTTATCCATGAAATAAACTTTGTAGGAAGCGGCAGATCGTCAAGTAACTTTTTACTTCCGACTGCGCGGAGGATCACTCGACGACAGAGATTTTGTAAGCTTTCACAAACTCCAAACATCCGTAGAAACCTGTAACAGCAAAGAGCTCGACAAAGAATTTTTGAAACCGACTTTTGGATAGCCGAGCAAGACACTGATCAAGTCCTGTTCAACTGTGGATGACCACATAGGGTTCATGTACGATGCTGGAACTTCTTAAAAGTAAAATATCCATAGTGCTTTAACTGAAAAACTTGAAATACTTTCTCGCAGACGCTGAACCATGAAAATTTCAAGTCAAAAGTTTTCGTCTGTTTACCAATGCCACGCCGCTGGGACTGGGCCTTGGACGGAAGTTGGAGCGTATTACACGAAGTCCTGGGAAATATATAGATGATAAAATGACATCTCGAAAACTTTGTCGGTTGAAAGGAATTCGGCCGGAGTTGATCCAGAAATTAGCAAAGAACCGTATAACTACTTGTAAGGTGAGATTAATAGTATTGGTTTAAACACTTTCCATGTTTTGAATGCAAGTATGACTGGCGCGAACTTTGAATGCGAAAATTTTATGAGTCGTGTCTCTGGTTAGGATTTGCTCTCTCTAAATGGCTTGGAGCTGTTAAGAATAACAGGCAAGAATTATGATGAAATACAGGAAATTATCAAGGTTACCAGTAAAGCAGTTGCACCAAGACCCGTTACTGTAAGTTTTGTTCATTTCTTTTTACAGTACATGATCAAGGTGGGACAGAAACTGTTGAATCCTAGAAAGTAAAATTAATATTTTTAAAATGGTCAAAGTTATTTTAATTTACACGACATCAACCCATTGAGACCCAGCCAGTATGTCAATATCTTATTTTTTTCACAAATAACTCTTACCATGGCATTTGTTTTTGGTACTCGGAGAAAATTAGAACAAACTGTAAAGTATTATTGATGAAGATTCACATCTTTTGAAGCATTTTTAATTCTTTAGAAGCTATATAATTTATTTTTATTTTCTTCAAAATATTAGGCATTTGAACTTCAACAGAGACGATTGATCCAACCTGGATTCTTTCCTACCTCTCTGCAAGAGCTTGATAATGTTCTCCATGGTGGCTTAGCCTGTGGCACAGTAACAGAGGTAGCCTTACTGTTGTTTTAAAGATTTATTATTTTTAATAGTAATTCCATTCTAACAGGTAGATTTGACCCCACATTGTTGAGTTAGCAGCATTTGTCATCTTCAAAGTGCTGGGTTTTTGGGTTCGATATATTATAACTATAAAGAAGTACACGTAGAGTTCTTGTCGTGTGCAAAGGCTTTATTCAACTCATTCAAGAATATCGAATATACATTATAATTATAGTTAAAAGTATCAAGTTACTACATTCCACATTTGCAGATTATTGATATATAATAGAAATAACAGAAATATGAGAATATGATATTGGCTGGAAGAGATCACTAAAACACTACACAAAGTGCTAGCCTTAAAAAGTCTTAACCCTTAGTGATAAGATGTTCAATTTTGGGCTCAAATACTAAATTCAGGTTTGGCCCAAAGTACTTAAAGTTTTGTTTAAGCCTCTAGTGTTAATTCTAACACTTTAAAAATCAGTTTTAGTCCTAGTGTTATGAGTTACTTTGGTTTGTACAGTATATTAATTAAATTCATTTCTTCATTAATGGGTACTGACAATAATGTAGATTTAACAAAATACACTTAATATATATAGAAAATCGATGTTTGAAGCATTTGTTTTGACTATAATTATAAAATGTGAAATGCTGCTTCAGTGTTATAAAAACAGTTTCAATTGGTAAATATTTTAAGTGACCTAAATATGCACTGTGAAAAAGTAAAAGGTATGGACATTTCAGACTGCTGTCCTCTGTCAAAGTAAAGTGCCAACTACGGTATGATTAGTAAACAACTACAGTTTACAGAACTAATTGCAAGACTTGAGAGAGACAACCAGTCCCTTTCCAAAGGACTTTTTGCATCACTAATTAATCATTTATTTAGTAGAATTGCACCTATATAGTAATGATTCTAGATCAGTTCTTTGCATGCATTTCACAGAAAGCATGTGAAGTTCAGGCCAAAGTATAAAGCAAAAAATAAGTTATTAGTTGGTAATATTTAAAGTTATTATTTATAAACAAACAACTGGATATTGAATTTTAAGTGATTTGATTGGTTCCCTACTCACTGTATATTATCTCATATACATACTTTTGACCATATATGGAAAACAGCTACGAAAATCAAAACCAGAGCAGTGTTTACAATTTTTCTTGCCAGAAAAAATATCAAAACAATGGTGGAAAACTCAAGATTTGTTGAGGTTTCAAGCAGTGAAATAGAGAAACTCCTTGAAGACTCAATTCCCAGCAACACTAAATGTGCCGTAAAATAATAATATGGCATAAAACTGTTTTACAATGAGTACTGCTGTAAGCTGAATTTTCAAAGCATTTACTCTGACAACACATTTTGAAATTAATTTATTTACGATTTAGGAAAATAAAAGTTTTAGCAGAATGTTTGATTCATATATCTAGTTGTTTGTTTTTAATAAAACAATTATTCTACTCACGCTTGTTGGATATGAGGTGAAATAGCCAACTCGGTGCTTCGTGCCTCATTGGCTATCTATCTCCTCATATCCAATGTGCATTCATGGACTAATTGTTAATTATTACTTTGTGTTATTCTGGTCAGCTGACTGGACCAGCTGGTTGTGGCAAGACACAGTTTTGTATCATGTTGAGCATCCTTGCAACTTTACCAGTCGAACATGGGGGATTGGATGGAAATGTTATCTATATTGACACAGAGGCAGCCTTCACTGCTACAAGGTAAACAAAATGACAATTTGCGTGGCTTGCGAATAATTTAATGAAAGAACTGGCGCATCATTGGCTTTTATCAACCCACTACTTAACAGTTACTCTAGCATCATCTGACAGTAAAAAGCCATTTGCCATTGAGAAGGCTGGAATTGACAGTTTCCAATTTACTAGATTCATAATTAGTGGTAATTGTTAATATATAATTATATATTTATGTATAATCATTTGAAACTTCAAATTTAGAGACTTTTAATCTTTATCATGATCTGGATCAGTTATTTTGAATATTGGAGAAATTATGGAGAATAACTAACACCAGTGTCCTTGAGATAATACTGACAATAATTGGCCCTGTAAGTTTATTGCTGTCCAACCAAAATAGAATAGAAGCACAGCAAATAATGAAATGAATGTATATTGTAATAAATTTAACTTTTAAACTTGCAACATTTAAAAAAATATAGGGTGATTCTGGTGTTTTAGCCTGTGTATTACCAACTTAGGTGGAGGGCAACTCCAACTTAAATTAATGTGAGTAGTGTAAATGCAGACTTAGTCTATCTAAGCCGTGGGCCACAGTATTATGTACATTAAAACAGGTGCTATAAAACCCTGATCAAGGTCCATCACTTGTCTTGTCGTTTATGTGTATGCCTGCAACAGACTTAATGAGTAACCTAATACTAATTAAAATAACAAAGAAAATCCATATTAACTTTGGTTAGGCTTTTGGAAATGGCCTCAGCAAGACTGCCCACGATGTTTAACACCAATGCGTGCCTGGCAGCTTTGGCTGAGAAGATTCATGTGTTTGTTGAGATGACGTGCAGCTCATTATGGAGCAGGTATATATGTAGTTTAGTAGGGAGTTAAAAAATTAGTAACCAGTAACTTAAGGTCAGTTTTTTTGTTTTGTGAGCAATCAGTTTCCTAGAGCATTTGAATTCAAATAATCCATCTGACATGTACTTGTTTTCTAAATGTTTCAGTTCTGTATTCAACACAAATTTAAAACTGCTGGCTGGTGATCAGGTGTAGTGAATAATCCAAAACTGAAAATTTTACACACATTTTCAGTTCTGTTTTCAGATTACCTTAATTTAATTTTGAGAAACTGAATATTCAAAAATGGGTTACTAGAGATAAATATTTAAAGTTAAGATATTTAGTAACTTTGAATCAAAGCCATTATAATTTCAATTTTTTTACTTAACTGTTTCTTCAGAGTTTTCTCCAGAGCAGAGGCACTGGAGTAGAAGCTTTGCCATAAGCTCTGTCTTCATGACTTTTGCTTTGACTGCTCTTCCCGTGTTACAGAATTTATTGCTGCTGATAATGGAGTCATTGTATAGACTTTGACTGCAGGACTGACATTTTATCAAATCACTTATGGCATTGTTCAATCAAAGGAAAACCTTGTTTCAATTTGTTTCTTGAGAAAGTTTTAATAAAGCCTTGTTATTTTCTGTCTGTTTGGTTTTTTTTAAAGAAAAGGGCAGAGTAGTGCAGTCCATAAGAACAGAGTGGCACATTGCCACAATACCACTCTGTAGGGAGAACTTTGTAAACTTGTTTTCAATTAACAAATTTTCAACTTTTAAAACCTGGTTACATACAGGTTGAAAAGCCTGGAGGAAGACATTATAAGCAAGAACGTGAAGCTGATTGTGCTTGATTCTATTGCATCAGTTGTCAGGAAAGAATTTGATGGGCGTCTCTCTATGAATCTCAAGGAACGAACAAACCTCTTGTCAAAGGAAGCAGCTCTTTTAAAGTAAGCTTTTGATATGCATGCATCACATAATTATGCATTATGTTTACTAACATACAACTAAAAATAAGAAACTTGCTAAGAAATAAAATTATAATTTTTTACTGAGTTTCCATTGGTTGTTTTTGTGGCATAGTAGACATAGTAGTGGAAGACTAGGGATCCAAAGCTTCTGAGTTCAAGACTGAATGAGTGCACATAAAAAAAAGGGGGAAAAAAGGGGGGGGTGTACATATATAGGCTTCGTATTTTTATTTCTATTTCAGTCTTTGTACTCATAATTTTTGGTGGATTCTCTGGACAACTTAGTGTGGCATTTAGGTGTTGCTTCTCATGGTGCTACATTGCATAGTACCACGGCTCCAGTTACCTGTCCTTGTCTGGAATGTCGAGCTAAGTGCAGGGAACCCTACACTATGTGACCTGATTTGTGTAAGTGAGTGTTGTGCAGTGCTAATGTGAGTGCAATTTTATCCAATTCGTGTAGCTGCTTTTCCTGCGAAGTTATGAATAAAAAATTTGTCAATGATTAAGGCCATTTTGAATTATAAATTTGAAATAGATGTTTCATCACTCTGACAATCTGGAAGAAATTTCAAAATTTTATTCTCAATCTGGAATAGTTGGAATAGGCCCAAATGGACGCACCTTAAATATGTACTCAAGCCCTGTTAATTTGTGCAAACTTCAATTGAAATTGAAAAACAGTTCAAAATATATGGGGTTAGAATTTACCATGTTTGAGTTAATTGATTTTGTATGTAAGATCAAATCCTGTTGAAATTGGGATTTTTTTTGAATAAGTTGGAAATTTGAATTATCTAAGTTCAAATTACCAAGGTTCAACTGTATAAAATGTAAGTTAATAGACCAAATGCGCTAAGGGCATGCATCATTTTTGAGTCTCACGGAAACAAGGCTTGTTGTGACAGAGCTGTACTCTTGACCTTTGTGAATGTAAAACTATCCATTTATACAGTTTGTTTATATTAATTGTTGCACAAATTCACTCCATTTCATTGCCTTACTTTTTGAAATTGTATAAGTTTTGAAATAAGAATTAAGTATTTTGCTTGTTTTTAATAGTTTAAATTGCCAAGAAATTCACTCAGCAAGTGCTTTTTTAGCATAGATTAATGCTGTTGCGAACAGTTGCAATTTAACATGGCGGACATGATGCCTGTCAAACCCGGTAAGTGATTTTGATGTTCAATCAAAGCATCACCTTGTCTTTCAAGGATTTTTTTTAAATCACCAATTATTTTCGTCTTGTACGTGAGTTCTTGGCAATTTCAACTAACACTAATTTTAAAACACTTTAAAATTCTTATATCAAAACTTAAAAACAATTTTAAAAAATGATGCGTGCCCTTAGTGCATTTGGTCTATACTTGTTGTAGTTATCTATTCCAATCAAGTTTGAGGCTTGTAACAATTTCATTGGTTAAACCTTTTTATTCAAACAACACCTTTGTTTTCCAAACTTGAAAGGTTAGAAGTCAGAGTAAACATCATTTTATTAATGTTTTCATTTGGCTTGTTTATTCCCACAGGTACTTAGGAGAAGAGTTCAGAATACCAGTAAGTAAATTTTAAAAATGCATGACTATAAATTTGCGACAATTATAAGCATCATAATCATCATTATCATTATCATGATCATTTGAAGTTCTTTTTTTATTTTAAATGTTGTTGAATATTGTAATTGTAACTATTGTTAACTTTAATATTGTTGTTACTAAGTATTACAACTTGTTTCTAAAGGAACTTACTAGACAAATCTTTGGTTTTATTTTTAGGTCAAAAGAAACTGTCATTCTTAATGTTCTTTAATTTCATTTTTTGACAGTATTTATGATAACTTTTGTTCAATGTTGCTGTTAGAATTTCTGATGTTTTTTTAACAAATTATTATTATTATTAATATTATTGTTATTACAAGTCACTATGAATGTTACTGCTATAAACAACAGTGATTACAACAAAAAGATTCAATAAGGCCTTAATTAACCACTGTCTTTAAAATTCCATGACCAAACTTCCAGCTGGCCCCGTAGCTCAGTTGGTTAGAGTGACATAGATCTGTTTCATAGGTCGTGGGTTTGAATCCCATCAAGGTCAGAGTTTTTTTCTCTTTCCTTTATGTGGATTTATTGGGTTCTTTGTTGATGCTGTACATCAGCGAAACTTGATTATACCCTGTTTCAATGGTAATTAAGGCCTCACTTGAATCTATATGATTGTATTCACACATATGCCACTGAAGGACAATACTCTATGGTTAACAACTCTGATGTTTGTATAAGAACTGTCTTACTAAGGGTTTTCCTAACTATACTTTGTTTGTCAGGTGGTAGTGACAAATCAGATTACTACTCGATTCAGCTCTTTTACCACTGGTGACTCATCTGCCCTGGACATTGGCATGGATGGTGATGAAGAAATTGGTGGTCATGTGACTGCTGCTTTGGGTAACACCTGGTCTCATGCTGTGAACACACGCCTGATACTGCAGTATCTTGATGATCACTTCCGTCAGGTGCAAGAAATACTATAGTCTTTATTATTACTATTATCCCAAAGCCATCAAGATATGCTATGCAAGAAATTGCTGTGAAGTTATTTTTGTTTGTTCAAATTTGCATTGAATTATAACAAAGTGTAAAAGGCCTGTTTGTCTTTGTGCCTAATTGTGTCTTCCAACCAAAATGATACTCCGCCAGGGTGTGCAGTGCACTCTGGTTGAAGTTCAATGAATTCCGGTTAAAGGAGAGCATTAAATTGAGGTTTTTTGTAGATTTCGATTATTAGTAAATGATGCTAACTCACTTCATTCATTCCTTAGCAACAAATGTGCAACATGGTGTGATTTGAAATTATAATAACCTCAAAACAAATCTATTGATGCTCTACTAGCTAGCCAATAAATTATTACTTAAAGAGCATATGACATGAAATCAGTTTGTCAATTTTCAAAGAGTATAAAAAACATTGGTTTGCCAAGTTTGAGAAACATATGATGAAAGTATGCCAAGATACAACGCATAGAATTTTGAATTTTTCCCGCTAAAAATGTTCCCTCCAAAAGCCAACAATGTGATGCAACAGGTCACTTGCATCTCACCTTAGTCCATCCAAAATCAACTTTAAAACATCTGCAACTGATAAATTTTCTATCAAAAACTCCAGCAGTCACGAATGTTTTAAAATCGAATTATCTCTTTACTTCATGGCACCATATTAAATGGACTGAGCTGAGATGCGCATGACCAGTTATGTCATATTGTTGGCTTTTGTAGGGGACACTTTTAGCGGGAAAAATTCAAAATTCTACATGCCATATCTTGGTGTACTTTCATTGTATGTTTCTCAAACTTCGCAAAACAATGTTTTTTATAGTGTCCTTTTTTGAAGATTGAAAAACTGTATTCATGTCATATGTTCTTTAATGATTAAGCTAAAGTCTAGCTATGATGATTATTATTCACTGAGGTATGTTATCTGATAAACAACAGGTAATAGTGACCAAGTCACCTTTAGCGCCATTCCACTCATTTTGCTACTTAGTTCAAGATAAAGGAATTGTACTGGAAGCAGCAGAAAGCCACTCAGAAGGTAATTAATAATAATAAAGATAAAAATTAAAGTAATAATAGAAAAAATGATAACAATAATAATAATTACAATAAACTACAACATAGGCTGTGCGCTAAAATATACATTGCAATATTAATAATATATTTTGAAAAAAAATAATTGTTGACAACAATTAAAACTATGGAAAATATGATAAAAATAAATATGTCATGTTAGGCTAGCTACCCCAGCTAACCCCAGCTAAGCCATTCTCTAATTCTAAGTCATTGTTCCTTATATAATAATAAT
>JAOBRD020088962.1:0-10308 GCA_027575215.2 Hydrozoanthus sils
CTTTGTTGAGCTTGCTGCTCCTCAGTGTTTTCTTCATCAGCTGCCGGTGGTTGGACCGTTGGTTCTGTAGTGTCAACGTGCTGCTGTGGATTGGTGTTGTTTTCCTGTTCTTGCTCATCGTCAACCAGTGGGTCTGCTGCTGTATCCTCCATCTGGGGAGTGAAGACTTCTTCTACCTTTCGCAGGTGGCGCCGGTTTTGCCTGTAGACTGTGTCATTTTCTGAGCGGACTTTCAGTATGAGCGCACATTTACCTTGCACTCTAATTTAGCTTTGAATCACTTTTTCCCGTTGGTTGGGGGTATCAGTGTTCTTGTTCTTCTGCTGTGTAGTCTCTGTCCTGGCGAAGTCCCCTTCCATCAGTTGGGGTGTTTCGGAAATCCAGTAATGCAAGTTCTGGGTCGACACTGGCATCTAGGGCTTTTTGAAGTATAGACTTCGCTGGCTTCACACTATTTTCAGCTTTGCCGTTGGCTTGGGGGTAGTGTGGTGAGCTTGTGATATGTTCGAACCCATAGCTCTTGGAAAATCTTTTAAACTCATCACAATCAAACTGCAGTCCATTGTCTGTAGTAACTTTCTCAGGTAGGCCATATCGATGCCATGTGAGGGTTTCAGTTTGTTGATAACTGCTCTAGATGTAGTGCGTGTCAACTGGTCCACCTCGAAGAAGTTGGAGTACCTATCTATAGTTACCAGGTAGTTCTGGCCATGAAGTTCAAACAAGTCGGCTGAGATACTTTGCCATGGTCGTGATGGTAGTTCATGACTAACCAAAGGTTCTTTGTGTTGTTGACATTTGTAGGTATTGCATATGCTGCACTTGGAGATGTACTCTGTGATATGTTTGTTCATCGCTGGCCAGTAAAAGGCTTCTCGTGCCCTTCTGAGGATTCCCTGTATACCTCGGTGACTGAGATGTAGCCTTTGTAGAACTTTATGTCTCGCGCTTGCTGGAACAATGACTCTCTCACCTTTGTAAACAAGCCCATTCTGAGTTGTACGAGTTGTTATATATAACAATTTGTATTATTTACGTTGTTGATGTTTCAAAAAATGGTTAACTCTGCCTGTGTTCTTGAAGACAGTCTGGGAATCAGAAAGAACAAGCGTGTTTTCTTTGTGCTGTAATAGACAAGAACGACGAGTTCTATAAGAAACGGCACAGTTACAGTAAAAATTCCAAAGTTTTCCTGAATGCACACGGAACGAGTTAAGTTACACAATCTTACTCCCTTTAATAACGTCATTCAGTGTGTCCCAGGATTTACTTTACCATTATTATCGTGGTTGTTCAGAGAGGTTTTCGGAAACGATTTGACTCGAAATTTGTTTGCGTTACCTTGATGAACTCAGTCTTCTTCTTTGGTCTTGTTTCCAACTCTCATTTCCATTACCAAGCTTGTCTGACAAGAATGCTTTCTGCATTTTCTAAACATGCAGAATATTAAGTAATATAAGTAACAATTTTATTCTTGATTGTTCATTCAAGATTGGTATAAAAACACAACATTGCGAAAACGTTTCCCTGAACAAACGGCGTTGGGAAGATTCGATAACAAAATTAAAAGAAAGTTAATAGATGGTAAATGTTGCGTGGCTCTCCAGAGTTTGCTTTAGTCTTTCAAACTTTGACTTAACCAAATGAAATACGTTATCTCGCCTAAAGTCAGATCCATTAAACTGTCGGCCGAAAAAGTGGCATATGTAAACTTTATTTTTAGGACTTGCAAGATGGCTTAGCGATAATGTTTGACCAGTTGTCCTTGCTTCACTTTCTACTTCTATTATTTTTACTCTTTTAGCCTAATCCTTAAGCGACTCAATGCTTGCCAAAGTATCTTTTTTGAAAACAAAAAGTATACGTATGCCGTGACCATGATAAACGACAAAAGCTTAATTATCTACATTGCGATCTGCATGCATATACTGCACTGTACCTTTCTAGTAAACGCTTATCGTTTTCAAAACATCTCATGAACGTTTATAAGTGTCAATCTTTGGGTGCTTACCCTGACTTACTACAGCTATTGCGCAAGCACGATAACTATCTTTGCAATAGATACAACAGAGTCTAGGAATTGATACAAGAGTTGAGATATTTTCTATGTTAGAACTCGGATAGATTGGGAAAAAAATAGAGCGTCTCTTAGATATATCAACGTACTAGTAATAGTTCCATCATTGATTAAAAAATATGACTGAAAAAACAAAGAGAGTAAATTGTGAACTGTCTACCCGTATCTATCTGTATACCATGTTTTATATGATCGATTGTATACTTTGGATTGATTGCAACTGCAGATAAGAACGCAGCTTGGCTACGTTTCAATCTTCACTATTAAACCTTTCAAAGTTAATGTAGAGGACACAACCCTGTTGTAAACGCTGTGAAAAAGATCACTGCCTCGTCAGCCTCTTTGATCGTCATCAAGATATATCTTTACTAAGGTAAGACTTATGGCACAGCATTTGTAGTTCTTGTCATAAACGTTTGTCTTGCCCTCTAAAGACTTCAGTACATCAGTTGTTTTTAGACTTGCTTATGGGAAACTGTGTGAGCCTTTACGACACTTAGTGATTTTTAACATTTCCAATCTTTTTAATACTAGATCCTTATATTTTTCTAATTTTTTTATTCTGGGCGGTGTCCTCTGTAGGAGCTCAAGTTCTGTGAAATTCCATCCACTGATTAAGTTTTGTATTATTCAAGTTTGTTAAACAGTGAATTCTAAGAAAATAAATATAAATGCAATATTAATGACTTATTTTACTTTATTACTTAAAATCGGTGCTGTTACCGAAATAAACTGTTACGGAAGTTTCAATTTGTTCGAATTTATACATTATACTGTTTGAATACTCACCGCAAAAAGGTCTGTATTATGAAAAAATAGCAGAAATGGCAAATGTTGGTTTTATTTCCCAACAGACCTACTTAGCCAAGTAATGTCTACCAATATCATTTCTTCTTCGTCTTAACTTTGTTTTTTAGAAAATATGGCGCTGAACCGTTAATACCATAAAGAACAAACACGAACTTGCTATATATTCCAAAGAAAGTAAGGAACCAATTTAAAAAGTCTGTATTCATAGAATAATGTTAAAAACTGTACAGGCATTGAGTTGTGAGTAATTGATCACGTGACGATAGCAGCAGTTTCTTGTTAGACTAAAACGTAAACCGAGAAACTCGAAGGGTTATACGAACATCATTTACTGACTAGTTCTCATAGAAAACTTGTCTACATACATGTCCAAATAATGTTTAGTTATTAACAACATTGATTATCTGAAGTTCTAAGGAAAAGCTTACTCCATTTTTATATAAACTTCTCAGTTCGCTGCCAAAACCAGGAACTAGTCTTTCGACAGTCTTGGTACTGAGCCCTGCAGGTGAATATCAAGTTTACACGGCAACGAAGTCTGAAAATCTTTCTGCAGGGTACCCCACCCATTTAAATTATGACACCCCAGTTTTAGAGGCACCCCACATGCAACAGAGGAACAACTTCACTCTAGCACGAGCTCGTTAATTTACGTTCTAAGAAAATACTGACACGTTAGGGAAAATGTCAAAACAATGGTACTTCCTAAGAACCCAATTTAGAGGGATGAGGTATTATGTGCCACAACCCACCACCTTTTTTTCAAAAAGGCTGAATTTCAGGAGCAAATATCATGTTCAATAAAATAGATATTGATAAAGTGCTTGCGCCAACGCCTTCCTTGTGGAGAGAGGAGTCCATAATACAATAGAAACCAATACCCTTAAGTCAGGTTTTCAGAAATTGAACTCAGAAAAAATGGGGGGGTAGGTGGGTCTGTGCCACCACCCACCACCTCCCCCGACAAAATTGGGTTCATTAAAAATACCATTGTTTTGACTTCTTCCCTTATCGTGAACTCTCGGACGAGAGCGTAACAAAGTGATATTGGATGTTACCTTAAACTGAGCAACGCTTTACAAGTAAACAGATTACAAAACCTGTTTTATTGCTACTTAACTTCCTTCCTATAACATGACGGGACATACGACACAGTGAAAATATTTAGCATTAACAGTTTGCGCAGCTCTGCTAAAGAAACGGCAGTCAGTGACATAAAAACTAATCACGATCATTATCAAAATTTTGTGGAGTTTGACGATGTTTTGACACGTCAGTTCTAATCTCCCTCTTCCTTCAAAGAAGAAAGTTTATTTCCATTCTGATTAATTTTCATTCAACCATATCAAATGGACCATAAACCAGAAACGCTTCTAAGCTACAAGGGAATCGAGCATCACAACACTTTATTACCAAAAATATTAAAAAAAGTTTCTTGTGCAATCCAATCTGTAGCTACAGAGTTCGACAATATTTAAAACAGTTTCTTTTTTCATTTTAATTTGTTATTAAGTTATACTCCCTTTAATTATTTATATATAGAAATATTGAGAGGCCGCAGCCAGGCTGAAACATAGTTACGAATTTAAAAACGTTCTCATGGTTAAAACGATTAAAACTACGAGCTTTCGACTGCCCTAGCTGCAGTCTTCGACGGGTAAAAGAATGATAAGAAAGCGATGAAAAAATTTGAATAAAAACCGTGAAGTTGCAAATGAATAAAAATGTAAATAATTAT
The DNA here is from genome assembly GCA_027575215.2 of Hydrozoanthus sils. Taxonomy (NCBI): domain Eukaryota; kingdom Metazoa; phylum Cnidaria; class Anthozoa; order Zoantharia; family Hydrozoanthidae; genus Hydrozoanthus; species Hydrozoanthus sils. The sequence goes on from JAOBRD020088962.1 coordinate 4,626, forward strand.
GAATATTTGTTAAAAAGAATGTTGTATTGCCCAGGTAACGGGCAAGAATTGTTATCTGCGTTAGATGTCACTATGGTATGCCACGCTTCTAATGTTTTTCTAGTTCTAAAAGAGCCTTTGTCAATAATTGACGCGTTTTCAAAATCAATGGGGTGGTTATAGGACCAGGTGTGATTAGCAATTCTAGAGCCCTTGGCCGCAGTTTTGATGTTTCTCAAATGTTCTTTTTTCGAGTGTTAAAAGCTCTTCCGGTTTCTCCAATGTAACACCACAAACAATTTTCGCAAGAAACTTTATACACGACGTTGGTCTGCGATTTCATCGAAGGTCGGAATTTCGGAGCTGGGAACAATTGTTGTAGAGTGGTAATCAGTTTGTTTACAACTGCGATATCTTATTTTTGAGGACGCTCGTCAAATGTTCAGTTACTCCTTTAATATAAGGAAGAGAAGTGAAAGACTTGCGTGGCTCGGTTGGTTCAAGCATTTTGAAAAACGAGCCAACAAGTTCCTCTGGGGATACAATTGTTGTTGAAGATCGAGTTTTTTTATCCTGTATGTTCTTAATAAACTTAGGTGGATAACCGTTGGACACCAGAGCTGTATGTACATAATCGAGTTCCCGCTTTTAATTATTGCCTATATTTATATTTTTATTACCAAAAAAACAAAGAGAGAATGCGTGTACTGCAAAAGTCCCAGTTCAGTAAACAAACGATAGAATATAAGCAAACACCGGAAAGATACAAAAAAATGGTCACGCGGCGTCTCACTAAGCCCTCGTTCGAATAACTGACTATAAATTAAATGCGCTCTCTCTAGATTCACAGCTAGTCTAACAACGATTTCAACCTGATCAACACTTATCAGAGAGTTCATCGTGTCAACTGCACAAGAATTTCCAACCATACAACATTTGCGAATCATGATTTTCTTGCCATTCCTGTGCGCCATCAATACGACGTTTGGCTGTACTTGTCTTTTTTTGCCCACTGACAAGGAGTACATATACGAATGGGCAGATGTTGGTATGTTAATACTAGATGCCAACTTTACACTCCGGCTATATCTTTTTGGACATAACTTTAGATCATAAGTTATCTTTGTTTTTGCGTGATGATTTAACTCGAAACAATTCTTGTGCATGCCAAATAACATAAATTGTAACATTTTATCCACAAAAGACAGTTTTTGATAAAAACTTGGACGTCAAAAAATCATGCAGTTCATAAGTTTGAAATTTTAGGACAATCCATTTTCACTAATAGCGTGTCAAACCTTGGTATACTAGACTTAAAAGGCATATACTTTCTTTCAGTTGTGCGAGCCAGAGTTGTCGGTGTAAAGTATAGTACCTACCTACCCCCCACCCCACCCCCCTCCTCCTTCCCCCCTTTTGGAAGTCCTGGATCCGCCAATGCACTATCGAAATCATTAGTGATTATAAAGGCAATGTACGGAACACTGCAGCAAACGATCCTGTAACGCGGCGCATCAATCTCGAGACCTTTCGCTACAGAGCGATGTACGGTGTTTTTTGGATGTAAACGATGTCTATATTATCGGGGCTGACCAATACAAGAGTCCTTGGAACTGGTTTGTGTCAGCGGCATGACAGCTGGTGGTACACAGAGGAATATGACAGAAAACTAGGAGAAATTGCAGCAAACTGTTGATAGAATTAAAGCCACTGAAAAATACCTGGATAGCAAGCCTAGATGTAATGTAAGGAAAGTCAATTTAGAAAAACTTACCTTAATTCGTATATATCTGACTAAATATAACTTGAAATACTTATGGCGAATAATGAAAGAGTGCATGCCAGAAACTCCTAATGTTTTTATTAGATTGCATGTAAGGATCAAGGTCCTAAGTGAGAAATAAACAGTTCTAATTACCAAAGTATTGCTTAAAGTAAGTTAGAAAATAATAATCACCAACTCTTGTTTTTATCATGTAACTTTGAAAGCTTGTTATACTGACTAGGGGCTTATGGTCAGTTTCGACCAACACTTTTCGGCCGTAAGTGTAACCCTCTAACTTCTCCACGCCAAACACGATGGCCAAGAGCTCCTTTTTTATTTGCGCGTACTGGGCCTCAGTGGGGGTTAACGAGGGAGAGGCGTATGCAATAGGGTGTCTCTTTTGTAGGAGGCACACACCAAGGCCAAGGCCACTCTGGGAGGCGTCGCACTGGAGAACGTTAGGGAGGTCAGGGTTGAAAAACTTTAACACTGGTGCTTGTGTTTTCTTAGTCTCATTGAGGCACTTTCCATGAACATATTCATCCCAGAAATAGTCCGTATCTTTCTTTGTTAATTCTCGGAGCGGTGTAGCTATCTCGGCTAGGTTTGGTACGAACTTCTTCACATAATTGGCCATTCCTAGTACCCTTAGGATGCCTTGTTTGTCAGAGGAATCTGGCATTTCGTGTATGGTTTTTATTTTGTTTGGATCAATTTTTAAACCAGCTGAGATTATGTGGCCAAGATAGTTCGCCTCCGATGGACGAAAACTGCATCTTTTCCGAGTTGAGTTTAATGCCTCGCTCACGACATTGGTTGAGTACTACTACTAACTTCTGGTCGTAGTCTAACATGGCTTCTTCGTCGGTGTCTCTCGAACCGAACGCAATTATGTCGTCAGCAATTGCTTTTTGGCCCTCTTGGTCCTCCAAAACAATGTCCATTCGTCGCTAGAACTCTTCCGGTGCTGGTAACACTCCAAAAGGGAGGCGCCGCCATCAATACCGCCCAAATGGGGTCCCAAATGTGGTCAAGTAACCTTGTCTAGTTTGAATTGTCAGAAGCCATTTCTTGTTTCAAGGACTGTGAAGATGCGTGCTTTGGATAGCAGTGGCAAGATATCATCAATTGTTGGGAGGTGGTATACATTTTGTTTGAGTGCACTGTTCAGGGGTTTGGGATCAAAACACAGCCTTATTTTTCCATTTTTTTTGTTGTGACCATACTTGCAACGATCCATTCAGTTGGGCAATCAACTTTGGTTATAATTTGCATGTTAGACAGCCTGTCTAGCTCATGTTTGAGCTTCTCCTTTAATGCAACTGGAACTCTTCTCGTTGCTAAATGTACTAGTTTGACTGTTTTATCCACTTCTAAGTGGAGATCCCCTGCTAATTCCCCTTCTCCAGTGAATGAATCTTGGTATTCTGTGGTAGTAACTGTTGATTTGGTTAAGTTGCCTCCAGCACAAGTGCTGGACTCAACTGCCAAGATGTTCTGGTTGTTTACTGTCAGTAACTTCGTTTGTTGGCTAGCTCGCAAGCCTAGCAGTGATCTGTAGTTTCCCTTGACGATGATAAACTCTATACTATAACGTCTGTTGTTTTGGGGGTGTGTAACTTTGACCCTCTTCTTGCCAATTGGTTTTTCTTCTGAATTGTTGTGCATGATTTATATTGCTTTACACTCTTGTGATTCGTGCAACTGATCTTTCCAAAACAGGGCAGCAAATCTACTCTCTGGCAGAATGTTCACTGTCGCCCCTGTGTCCAACAGGAATATTTCTTCTTTTTTGTTTAGTACTAATGTTGCAAATGCTTTGTTTCGGGAACCATCTGTGTCAACTTGGTTTGTAAACTCACTGTTATCTACACTGGCAACATACTCATCGACATCATCCTCGTGTTCTACACTGTTCACTCGCTGGTGGATATCGCAACATGCAGCAAAGTGGTTTCTCTGCCCACAAGTGTTGCACGTCCGGCCCCATGCAATACATTTGCTAAGCTCAGGTGGGTGTTGTCTGTTGCAGAACTTACAACGCAGATTTCCTCCCCTTTCCCTGGTGTTGTTCTCTACTTTCCTCTAATACCTTGTGGGTTTTCTTTGCACTTGCCTAATAATCTCCTCTGAGGGACCGATTTGTCTTAGGAGCTGGACTGTTACTCCAAGGAACGTACTATGTCGATCGTGTGTTTGAGAGTTAGCTTTTGTGTTTGGAGTAGTTTTTTTTCTGGCTGCATTGTCACGAATGCCCAATATTATTCTGTTTCTGATAGGACTTTCAGTTAGCTGGCCACAGTTACAGGTTTTTGCCAGTATTCAGAGGGCTGCGACATAAGCATATATTGTCTCGTGCGGCTCCTGGTCTCGTTTGCTGAATGTGTAGCGTTCGAATGATTCATTCACCTCGCCAATGCAGTATTATTCAAACTTCTCTATTATAAGCTCCGGATCTCGCCTCTGTAATTCTGTATCGAACGGTAATCCCTCTATTACATCAAGGGCGTCCGGCCCGAGGCTGGTGAGCAATGTGGCCGCTTGTTGCTTTTGTTTAGTTCCGGACTATTTTTGGGGGGATGGGGGTTCAGCTGAGTTGCAATTTCCTAATTTGACCACGCTCGTTTAAATTGTCGCCAGTTATTCACAAGCGTGCCGGCTGACATCTCGAACTTGGCTGGGAGCCGTAAATTAAAGGGAAATGGGTGAAAATATACTGGAGAGTGAGCTGGACTGGTGGCCGCTGTAGTGCTCGAAACTGATGTATCGCCACTCGACATTTCTACTACCGGTTGTTGAACAAAACTCCAAAATTCTATCACAAATCGAATAACAAAGAACGTACTCGCTGTTTGTCGCGCACTTCTGTCACCATGCAACGTCGAGTAATCGTGTCCAACAATAAAACAACAATGATTAACACTAGTTGTCCGCCAAACTGGCCGGGGTACATGGTCTGTAGAGTGAGTTCAATGCGCATGCGCTAAGGAGTGACCGCATGTTACACCTTTGAGTGGCCATAGCGCAAAAACCGCCGCACATGCGCAGTGGGTTACTCTTGTTCTGGAATAAATTGACTCGAGAAATTTTGCATATTTAGTACCATTTTCAAATGGCCATCAAAAAAAATAAAATACATTTTCGAAAAAAGTATATGCACAACTGAACGAAATAGTTTTAAAACAAAACTCTAAACACCTTTAGAGCTCGCTCAGTAAAAGTTAACATATTAAAATTTGATGTTTAGTGGGTCGACGTTCCGTCGAAAGTTTAAAAACTTTCAAAATAAACAAATAAAACAAGAGCAAAAGATAAGGCCATACCTGAAGGGATAAGGCTGGTATTTTACCTAGAGACTCCAAACCTACTGGGGTATAACATATCAAATGTACCCCTTGTAATTTTTTGGCGTCATTTTAGCAATTTGTAGTTAACCGGCATCGCGCGTTAAAAGACGAATTATTTCGCCTTTTTAATTCTTTACAAAGCAACGAGGAACCGCTGAGTACAGAATTAGTTCAATGGTATACAATTTCTTTATTAACGATAACTCTGATATACTTTAATAATGCATCGGCAGTTCCTATGTCGATTTTCGTCCATTAAAATCTGAAAGACTACTATAAAATATACAACAAATAAAAACATGTTGTTTACATGTACCTTGGCGAGTGCAAAGAAATTCAAAGAGCGAAACACTCCTCAAGCGTTGGTCGTCACTGAAGATGAGTAAAACCGGAATGTTTAACAAAAAACAAGTTTTCCAGAACTCAAAGGTTTGTTTCATCAAATCAACAAGTGAACTTCGGTTGGATACAAAACGATGGACCACAATGGCGCGAAATTTTTCCGCTTCTTGTGTGCGCGCGCCTTTGACCTTGACATTTTTAAAATAGTTTGAAACATCATATAAACAGATTGTTTTCCACTTTTTCTCTC
>JAOBRD020089068.1:0-10308 GCA_027575215.2 Hydrozoanthus sils
TAGAGCTGTCCTTATTCACGTCTCCATTCAAATAATAATAATATGAATGATAATAGAGCTGTCCTTATTCACGTCTCTATTCAAATTAGCCCTTCTAGCCTCATTTTGGGTAACATGTTGAACTCGTGAACGAGGTTATTATTTGAACGGAGACAAGAATCGCCGCAATTTACGAATAAGGCCAATAATAGTGGTTTATTTAGAATTAAATTAGAGGCCAGTGCTATAGTTACAAAGGGACTGATACTTGCGAACGAATCTCTGTTGACTGATTTTAACCTTACCAAGGTTGGTTAAGCCAAAATTCAAGCAGTAATTTCATTTATGGTTCTTATGAAATACTGTTCAGACTGTTTCTCACGGAAAAAATTGTCAACTCCTAAATCACAGCTCGATTCAGTCTCATTTGGTTAGAAATAATAACATAGGTTAAAAAATTAACCCTGGGTTAGTGCTAATCGGTCTTTGAACAACTGGCAATAATAATGACGTAATGAGCAAATATTAATAATAATAATAATGTCGTAATGAGCATAGACTTAGTCAGATACTGGACGTGGATAAGCGGGAAAGCCCTCACTTATTCTTTTGACGGGTTTCTCACCACAGGCAACCTTCATCTGTCGATAAGGATTACTAATTCAGCTGAGACTTTAGTTAAAGCGTTATTGGATGTGGCGTCGGGCCGTTTCTGAATATTTTCGACAAGTTTTATTAATAATTTGGGAGATTTGCAAAAAACACAAATACATAAGTTTTGTGAAGTTCACATTGACTGTTTCTGATTTGAAAAGTCTAAATGTTTCAGGTTCAATCTTCAGAGATAAAAGTACAGGGCGAACCTGAAGTATGAGACTTGTTCCACAATTAAACCACAGTCAGGATACAATTCTTATAGAACTTACGCACGACGCATTTGATATTGGACGAAGTCGATAGTAATGGACCAGCTTTTGGATGGGTTTAGATGCATGTTGTTATGGGGCGGGGGGAGCCTCCCGTAGAAAATGGATAGGGGTGCTCGGCAGACTTTTTAGGGCCAGAAACAAGACTCTAGCGTACCTTTGAACTGACACCATACCTTTAAGAGATCAGTCTCCCAAACTTTACTCAAGATATTGTACGGATTTCAACAGTGTCCTATAAAAAATTTAAAAACGAAATTTATTAAGTTCAGGAATACATCAACAATGTCTTTTTTCTACAAGGTTTTTAAGCTTTTCTTTTGATAAAGACATCGTACCTTTTAGGGTCAGAAGCACGTACCCGAGTTAATCTATTCGTAACTTTTAGATTGTTTCGAAACTGTGCTCCGAGCATCCCTATCCCTTTCCTAAGAGAGCCCCCACCCCCTTGCCCGAATTGTTAATAGTTGTTAGCAATAAAGTTCGTCATATACACTCATTTTGCCGCTCTATATCCCTTGTTCGAACGAAGCCAGTATTAGCACACCATCTTCTTTTCAAACATTTTCTTTTTTGCCGGTAAGAAAATCTTCCGTGGTGTTACTTTTGTTTCCGGAGTTCAGTCACAGAGGTTTTAACCACAGATGTTTGCTTAGCAAATCTGTTTGGCAGCCTTTAGGGCTGAGTAAATACCGCTAGACACTGACTGTTCAAGTGGTCCTTGATGACCCACTTGTTTCTTGGGTACAAACATGCAATTTACCTCGACCTATACTTGTCTTGCTTGTATCACTACGGATCATGGTTGTTTTCATGTGGCAAATATTCCTGTTTCGAGTTTTCTTCTGCTTCATTGCCAGAATTATAGCAACAGCCATAACAGAGATATAGAACTGCTCCTGTATAAACGAAAGGAACAGAATCAAACGCTGTAAGAAAATATAGAAACATCCGGGAAATTTGGGAAAGAACAGATCACTTAACTAAACTTTGAGTTCAAAGCATTTGAAATTATAAAACGTTTAATATAAATTAAAATTTTCTTCTTATTATCAACCATAAATGACTTGACAAAAAAACTATCTTAAACTATTTCTAACTTGGTAAATCCTAGAGAGCTGGCTCAGTTTCGATCATTGGTCCTTCGTTGGTGCAAATTACTGGTACTGAAAGCAAAGAGGATTATATTGTACTTTAAAAAATGTAGCTCCACAGAAGTATAAATCAAGCAATCAGTTTAGTTGCCTATGTGCATGAAAATCTTTTATTTATGCCGTTAAGTACCAAAGTTCCGGGTTCAACATCAGAAACTTGCTCACACTTAGAGCTAACGTCCAAAACGGTAGCAATCTAAAACTCCAATTGGTGTAAGTTTACTATCTTAAACTTGAACAAGCAGTTTATAGAAACTAGTGTGTTAGTGCATATAGTCTTTTCTAGTCGTAGACTAGTGTTCCATAGCAGTTTAATCGAATGTTTGAGATATTTTGAAAGGAGAATGAAGACGATAGCAGTATCGATTATGCTAATGAAAATATAACAATATAGAGCGGAAAAACGTCTCACCAATTCCTGTCCAAACAGCAAACCTTATGTGGCTCCAAAAAGACAGTCGTGTCACAAGGACAATATCCACTTCCACACAAATCAAAGGGATTAAAGGGACACATGGCACGGCATAAGGAAATGCTACTCGGTTTCTGGGTAAATTGTGTAGTAAGATAGCTGACGCAATTACAGACATTCCTACGATAACAGTGACGGCGAGTCCAAGTGGATTTTTATCGGACAAGTTTAACCAACTGTGCTCCAACAGTGAGCATAGTCCGATCGAGAACACCACGAAGCATGAAGTACAAATAATGGCAGCGAGGTATGTCCTGTCATTAGTCTGTGAGATAACTTCTCCACTTGGTTCCTCACTCTTGCCATATTCAAAGAGTTGTTGATGACTACTGCGACGTTTTGTATCAGTTTCCTTGGACACTTTTAGACTGGGAGTAGTTTTCAAAAATCTGTTTTTCGAAACCGTTATTGCGGAAGCTGCGTTTTTACAGTCAGTATTTACACTATCTACATTGGGTTGAAATCTAGTCAGTAAAACCCCAATTGCCAAGAATATGTGTCCAGTTAACTGACCGAACGAAACAAGTTCGAGTAGCTGTCTTACATCTAATAAAACAGCTAATGTTCCGGTTATGATTGCACAAGTTACCGTTGACCATAGTGGGACTTTTCTCCCTTCATGAACCCTTGCGAAACAGGCCGGAAGCATTCCTTCGCTTGCCATAGAATACAATAGGCGAACTGCAACAAATATGTTTGCTATTATGACAGTTAGAAGAGCACAGAGTGCCCCTACTGACACTATATACTTGGCGGCTGGAAATACTCGCTTTCCAAAAGCTTCAACTAGAGGGGATATCCCTACCAACGAATCGTAAGGAAACATTAAGCTTATCAAAACTGATAGAATAATGTAAAACACCACTGCGGCACTAGCTGAGATTATGATCGCCTGAAAGACATTTCTTGGATTTTGCGATTCTTCAGCTGCCATTGCTACAGTGTCTACGCCGTTAAGAGAAAAGTAACACTGTGAGGCAGCCTGTAACACCCCTGAGATTCCAAACGGAGTAAACTTTTCAACTGTTGACCAGTTATTCACATCAGCAAAGTATATTCCTGTCATAATCATGAAAGCGATAACTACTAGTTTTACAATGGTTACCACATTTATGAAGACGGAAGAATGCTTTGCTCCTAATCCCACAACAACAGCTATCAAAACGACAATTAAAAGCGCAAAGATGTCTGGATACGGACCCAGTCCTTTAACTTCTTTCCAAGGCCACAAGTTAGCTTCAAAGAAAAGGTGAATCTTCCCACCAATCAGAGAGTCAATATATTCACTTGTCGCTCTTGCTGCAAGGGAAATATTAACTAAAGTATCTAATGCGTAACTCCAGCCAACAAAGAATGCACAGAGTTCTCCTAGAGAGACGTAGGCATATACGAAATTGCCTCCAGCTTTAGGAATCCGGGATGAAAACTCAGCGTTACAAAGCCCAATGATGAACACAGGAACTCCTGCTAAAAGAAATGAAAATACGATGGCAGGTCCAGCGACATTATGGATGAGCACACCAATCGCTACAAATATTCCCGTTCCAAATATTGCTCCTAGCCCCATCATAACTAGATCAAACAGACTTAAGCATCTTTTCAATTCAGTCTCACTTATCCACTCCTCACGGGGGATTTTTTTGCGGAAGCAACGACATTTTCTAATGGAAGACATTACAAGCAAACTGACTTAGAAGATAAATCCTTTTTGCTATTCAAAAATGCTACAAACGTTACTTATTGTAGGTTGTTGAGGTTTTGGCATTTAATATTTAATATATTAAATTGAATACCTGGAATTGCTTTGTTCGTGACCACAAAAGCGTTCTTTGATAAAAAGAACAATCTGTTTTGTTTTCACATTGAAGTGTTCAAGCAGTAAAATGAGTTGTCGTTGTTAGTTCATACGCCCTCTCGTGTAAAGGAGCCTGAAACAGTTTTGAATAAGAATGGAACATTGACCAAAGTTGTACAATACCGTTTTGATGATTCGTCAATAATGTGTAACTGACCCACATTGTTGGTGGAGAGGTAACTGGCTGTACCCTCATTACTGCTACTGAATGAAAGGCGGCTTACAACACTACGTCAATACAAACCCACAATGTTGCTGGAGAGGTAACTGGCTGTACCCTCATTATTGCTACTGAATGAAAGGCGGCTTACAACACTACGTCAATACAAACCCACAATGTTGCTGGAGAGGTAACTGGCTGTACCCTCATTATTGCTACTGAATGAAAGGCGGCTTACAACACTACGTCAATACAAACCCACAATGTTGCTGGGGAGGCATTTGACCGGCTATTCTCATTCGAGACACTCAAAGATGGTTTTAAGAGATTATATGAAATAGTTTGTACTATTGTATATAAGGCATAATGCTTTGGTATAAATACTGAAAAAATCTCCTAGCATTTCCTTCAAAACGAAGAAAAAATCTTTTAGGCCCTTTCAAGCGTTGAAGATATAACTGTCTTTGTGTGAAGTCTAATTGTCCAGAGCGTCCATCAAGTGTTACATATTAAAACACTTGGAATAAAAGCGTTGTCATAACGTTTTGTACTTTTCTTCATTTCCTCTTAGATGACACGTAAATAATCCATTGGCATTTTCTTTTGGTCTTTGCTTTGGTTCTTTATTCTATATAATTTTACACGACCTTACAGTGAGCTTTCTTTTCCAGTTACAACATACATGTGCATATTATTCTTTCTCACTCGCAAAGAGTTGCTATTGCCGGTTTCCTTTATCCTTCTGCAAAGTTCGTTTCCCTCTAATTTTGTTACAAATCTGAATCTAGTCAGTTCTTCAACCCGCTACAACATTGGTGGGGAACAGAGTAAATCTTTACCCGCGTGCCTGCCGGCTTTTTCACCGGGTCCGTTGGCCTGGGCTGAAGGCGACCTGTATGCCGTGTTGGTAAGGTATTCTTTATATTTGTCGTATTGTCTTCTAATGCAATGTGACACACCAGAACGTTTTATCTGTTTTGCACAAATTTTCTCACTCAAATTTCTCAATGAAGATTGTTGAATATTGGTTGGTACGGAGTAACTTTAATTAACCCTAATAACAATAAAAACCAAAAAAAAGGAGGAATAACAACAGATTGCCGATGCCGTGCCCCCCCCCCCCCAAAAAAAAGTCAGTATGAGCACCTAGCAAAAAGTACATAATACAAAAGACCAAAGACCATATACTCATTAAACGTATTCGTTTCTTTGCACTTAAAATTGTGAAAATTGTTAGGTTCGTAAGCACGATGTTTAAATGCAAAACAGTTCTACCCTTTGAGCACTGCGGACTGAAAGCGTTTTCATCAAGAGCAGCCACGGACCTTATGGAGGACGTTTTAACATTGCACAAGAGGAATGAGGGAGATTGAGCGCGTTGGCAAGGATATGTCGATACCTCTAAAGTTATTTTACTTTTAAGGAAGTCTGTTTTTTTGAGACGTCCGCATAAAAAACATTTTCTTTTTGGAAGTCGCTTTAGTAGATAAAACGTACCCAAAACGTTCTCCGCGATTATGTTCCTTTCACACAGCACTCACTTACCACACCAGACCAAGGTTAGCCTTGGTACGGACGTCTCGGAAAACACCTTTCCGTTCTAGAGCCAATCTATAATTAACTTTGGTGGAAGGTGTGGGGTGGGAGTGTCCCCCAGTGCCCTCTCACTCCACTAGTACTTTTGTTGTAGAGTTAGTTAATCGCACTTAGTAAGCAAGATCTAGCTGTATTAACTATATAATCAAGGCATCTTCTTAGAAAGACTTCATAAACGTGTTCTCTGAGCTTGTTGCAATAATTGTACATTTTTGGTTGATCAACTTGCATATTGCGCTTATTGGTATTTCTTGTACATCGTTGTAAAAAAATTGATCTCAGATAATAACTTGCTACATGAATTTTTTTAAAGCAATGACACACTCAGAAAACCTTGGAATGATTCTCCCATTGATTTTGAGTCATGAGTGTCCAAGAACCTTTTCAGTCACAACCGATTCAAACACTGAAATCTCACATTAATTAAGCGACACTAAATCTTTTCGCAGACTTTACTTTGCGAACTGAGCCAGCTCGCACACACGGGTTGACCCCGGATTGAATTGTGTAGTGTAAACAGAGCTTTAATTGGGAATTTAGTTATCATTCTACTCAGTGACATGACCAGCACACAATTTTTAGTAGGGATTGCATGAGGAAAGGTCACCGAGTAGGAAATGAGATTAAGGTCTCCGAGTAGGGAATGGGGAAGGTCTCCCAGTAGGGAAAGACAAAGGTCTCCCAGTAGGGAATGACAAAGGATTCCGAGTAGGGAATGAAAAAGGTCTCCGAGTAGGGAATGAGAAAGGTCTCTGATTAGGGAATGAGAAAGGTCTCCGAGTAGGGAATGAGAAAGGTCTCCGAGTAGGGAATGAGAAAGGTCTCCAAGTAGGGAATGAGAAATGTCTCCGGGTAGGGAATGAGAAAGGTATCCAAGTAGGGAATTGAATTTTCTGGCGTTTGACGAAGGAATTAGACAGAATATGGGCTCTCGAGGGAATCCATTGTTAGTTAGATGCTATTTTGCATATTTTATGGGGTTTTAAAAGGGAACTCATTTGCTATTCAGTCATTCTCAGTTCTCGCTTCTCAGTCAAGTGCGTTTGAGCTAAGCATTTTTCTCTTAGCATTATTCTCTTAGCTTCGCTCGAAATGAATAGAGACGAACTTGTGGCGAACGTGTTGAAAGAATCGAACGAGCAAATTCTCGAGCAAGTTGACAAAAAAAATAGATATACTTAAAAGAAGTTTACAGAAGGACCATGAAGTCGCTACAAACAATATTGTCAAGAAAAGAAAATCAAGTCACACGTGGAAGAAGAAGGGCCAAGAGCAGCAGTTTAACTTTAATGACTCGGTCAAGATGGAAGAAGCTAGGAGCAGCATTGAGAAGAGAAAACTCGAACAAGCCAAAGCTGTGTTGGAAGAAGGTAAGACCTTGATAGATAATAGGCAAAAACTAATTCGTATCGCTGATAGATCTGAGTTCGGATGGCTTACCGTGAACAATTACCTTTCTGGCGAACTAGCATCCGATTCAGAAGACGAGAAAAGGTTATCGTAGGCTGAAAAATCAGCAGCTAAGAAAGTAGAGCTTAATAATAAGAAATCTCGCGATAAGAAGGCTTCCAAGTCTAATGCTTATAATAATGTTGCTTTTACTAGTCGTTCCCAGAATTACCCTCACTTTTCTTTTTTTTTCGTCCCGCATTCAATGGCTCTCGGGGTTTTCCCGCTTTGGACAGCGCCCTGGAACATGCTTCGTCTGTGGAGGTGTTGGCCGCTTCAGATCAGAGTGCCCCAACTTGTTACACCAAAGCACAGACGTACAGCCTGGCCACTCCAGATATCCAAGCACAAACCCCAAAGACAAGAGTCGCTGAACACCCCGGTAACTAGAAAGGAAATGAGTTTGCTTTGCAGCCGGATCAGTTAAGTAAACCTGATCAGTGTGATTCAAAAGTGGCTTCAGAGTAGGCACTCTTAAAGAAAACTTTTGCTTTTGGTCTAAAACTCTTCAAGCAGATGAGTTTGTTTTGTCGATTATTCGAGATGGTTATAGAATTTCGTTTGTTTCTCTGCCGGAGCCTTATTTTTTTCGCAATTACAGTTCTTCTTCCAAACACTCTGAATTTGTTCTTGAAGCGATCGATGAACTTTTGATAAGAGGGAGTATTACTGAATTAGAGATGGTTCCAGCTTTCTGAAATCTCTTACATGTCGCGGTTCAGGGTGATGGCAAGCGTAGGCTCATTTTAGATTCGTCCTTTCTGAACAAGTTCATTTGGAAACAGTCCGTAAAGTATGAAGATATCCGAACAGTCCTTACGATGTTCGATCGGGATTTTAATTTTTTCACGTTTGACTTGAAATCGGGTTACTATCACATCGAAATGTTTCCCCAACACAGATAGTATCTTGCATTTGGTTGGGAACTTGATGGAGAGACAAGATACATCGCTTTCAGATCGCTTCCCTTTGGTCTTACGTCCGCGCTGTATATTTTTACAAAAGTTATGAGGCCTTTGGTTGGGCATTGGCGGGGCAAGGGCGAGCGAATAGTTGTCTACCTGGATGATGGAATTGGTGGCGCGCGCTGAGCATAAGTGAGTCTGGAATCCTTCGCCTGTTGGTGTGTGGCTTGGCCTCATTTTAAACTTCAAGTTGTCGCGTATCGAAATTCCTAAGAGAAATATTGATTGAAAGTTGTGCCTTTCGCGAGCTTTGTGGTCAAATCGAGTTTCCTTACGAGCGCTTTCTAGCATCGCTGGTCAGATTAATACCATGTATTTAGCAATTGGAAACACTGTTCATTTGTTTACGAGAGCGATGTATGCACAGATTGAGGCTAGAAAGAGTTGGGAAGAACAAATTGTTCCTCGCAACGATGATAGACGAGAGATCGGTATTTCGCTTTCTCAACTGGATTCTCGAAATGGTCTAGACATGTGGTTTGAATCTAGTGCCGTTAGGGTTGCCTACTCAAATGCCAGTGATTCGGGTTATGGGCGTTATATTGTTGAATTAGGCCCAGATATGCAGCTAGTGGAACTTTGCGATTCTCGGAGATGTCGTTTAGCTCTAGTATGAGAGAACTTTTGGCAGTGCGAAAAGTCTTGCAATCTTTCGCGGTAAAAATATCTGGCTTGACAGTTAAATGGTTTGCTGATAACAAAAACATTGCTAGTATTTTGGAAATTGGCAACCGCAGACCTCATCTTCAGGAAGAGGCCCTAAACATTTTCAACATTTGTTCGACCTATGGTATCACTATTGAACCAGCCTGGATCCCTCGTTATGCTAACGAGAAAGCGGATTACCTCAGCAGAATAGTTGATAGAGATGACTGGTATCTTAATCCTATTATTTTTCGTTGGCTTGACTGTTTATGGGGGCCCCATACCATTGATAGATTTGCAGATGTTCACAACCATCAGTTAGAAAGATTTGACTCCAGATTTTGAAACCCTTCCTGTGAGGCTATGGACACCTTCGTTCGCTCTGCCACTGTTGGGACTTACGTTATACACTCACACAACTCACAGTCGGAAAGGACTGACTAACTGTCCACTTGTATATCTCATCCCACGGGTCCTTAGACATTTACGTTCTTGCAATGAGAGGGTTCATTAGTCGTTCCCCTTTGGAGATCTGCTCCTTACTGGCCTCTCGTTGCGCCAGACGAGAATCATTTTGTCCCCTTTGTTGTTGATTGGATTGATTTACCCAGGGGTCGCAGCACCTTCTGTCGTGGTCGCCACAGCACAGGTATTTTCGGTAACAAAGCTCCGAGCTTTCGTGTTTTGGCCCTGTGGATCGATTTTCGACGTGCAAGGTTTATCCAGCCAGGCTTCTGCAGCAGCAAAGAGGGTTCTGCGAATCGTGTAGGTTTGTATTGCTTGCACTTTAGTGGGTCCCGTCCGACTGTGAGTTGAGTTTATAACATAAGTCTCAAAAGTGGAAGTCAGTGAGTTGTGTGAGTGTATAACGTAAGTCCCAACAGTTGCAGTTAGTCGGTCCTTTCCGAATGTGAGTTGTGTGAGTGTATAACGTAACTCCCAATAGTGGCAGTTAGTCGGTCCTTTCCGGATGTGAGTTGTATAGGTGCATAACGTAAGTCCCAACAGTTGCAGTTAGTCAGTCCTTTCCGACTGTGAGTTGTGTGAGTTTATAATGTAAGTCCCAACAATGGCAGTCAGTCAGTCCTTTCCGACTGTGAGTTGTGT
>JAOBRD020089174.1:0-10307 GCA_027575215.2 Hydrozoanthus sils
AGGGAGGGGGTATATCCTTTTGAAAGTTTAACACACGAACGAATCAAGTAGGGTTAATTTGAATGCAGACAAAAATTCGCCATTTAGTTACTCCATGCCTTGTTTTAAGGTCATTCCACTGAAACAGAACCTAAACTGAAGTTTTCGTCAAACTTTGCCTATTGTTTATTTGTCTTGTAAGAACTTAAACTTTGAAACAAAAATCGAGGGTTCCAACACTCGATATGGAACACTTTATTTATAAGTAATAACTCAATATAATTCCTTATGATTGTGTTCACAATTGCTTGCAAAAGTCTCGTTTTCGACCATTGTTTCTTATTCGACACTGAGAATTGCTCTAAACTTGTCTTACAAGAGGAAAGTTATTGTTTTATTGAAAACAATGATAGGTCTCCTTGCTCGTTTATAAGAAAATGTCAAATTATCTCTCTGGCAAATTCCAGACAAAAGGGAAAAGCCGCCATTTTTAATGCGCGCGTTAGCTTACGCGAGAAATTATGCACAGCATGCATACTAACGACCCGAAAAACTATATATTTTAATAGAACACTTAAAGAAGTTACTATAAAGACGGGGCGGCTAGTCTTGGGGATTTCACTCCGTTTCTCAAATGAACTTACAAAATGTTTGGGGTTTTTTCTCAGGCAGCGGCAGTGATAGAAACGTGAATGGCTGGTAGGTGGTAGACACGTGACCGCAACCTTGACACGTGACCTTAAAGGAAAACAATGAATAAAGTCAATATTAGCTGCATTTAAAGGATTTTGCTACTACTCTTTTTATACAAAGCTGCGGGTTCGAAGACTGTAATTCCTACGATCTTTATTTCTAACCTACATTGAAAGAGCCTTTCCAAGAGCGGCCAAATTTCTCCCTTGCCCAGGGCCTCGCCAATCCACGAAATCGAAAAGATGACGACTTGTGCATTAACCCATAATCCCTAAAGCATAGCCAAAAAGCTAAATCCTTTCTTGAGCCTAAGTGGCTCATAGGGCCGGCGCTGACCTCCGGTTTCTGTAATGATAAGCGGATGCGAGTCTTTGACTCCCCCTGGACAGGACAATAATCCATCGCAGGTTAGCTCCCAGCAGAGCTAGTACTCAATTATACAGCTAAGTCGACTGGAACAAAGTCAGGTAAAGTGTCTTGTTCAAGGACACAACACGGTGGTCTGACCAGGGCTCAAACTCGCGACCCTAGGATTACGAGTCGAACACGCTGACCGCTCAGCCACTGCACCGCCGACGCAACATAAAAAGGCATAAACGTCTAAAATTACCCATTAAAATGCAAAGAGAGAACCTGTAAACCACAAACCTGACACACACAGTTTTGTTAGTATAAGGAAGAGTTTTGCTAGTTGTTACTTTTCCTGAACTTCTTTAAGCGGTGTAAGGTTCACAATGCATTGTGGTAAAATGAACAGCCTCCATCTTTCTCGAATGACCAATTGTTATCAGATACTGAGATATTAATACGTGCGTTTTATTGCTATATGGTAACGTAAACAGAGATATTGCAGCTACGATAACATCAGAAGTTGTTTGCGATGCTTACTCTACTGCCAAATTGTCCCTGGAAGGTGTCAACCACGATGGACTTATGTCTCTCACAGTACATCCTGAGGAGAGAAGCATAAAGGTGAAGCAGTTTTCAGAAACGAGATAATGTGTGGCACTTGAATTATCCATGGAACCTATGCAATGATGGCGGCGATTTTAGGATTTTTGTCTACATTCAAATTAGCCCGACTAGCCTCGTCCTTTTGTTTAACTATCACAAAAATATGTTACTCCAAACGAGGCAAGTGATGGCTAATTTTAATGTAAACAAAGAATATCAAATCGCTGCCATTTTTGCAAAGGATATATATTAAGAATAGATCATCCTGTAGATGGTCATAATCATTATCCCGTGGATGACTATGCGTGTTATCATCCTGTAGATGACTATGTGTGTTATCATCCTGTAGGTGACTATGTGTGTTATCATCCTGTAGATGACTATTTGTTATCATCCTGTAGATGATTGTGTGTGTAATCATGCGGTATACATAGATAGTAACCGTTTACCTCCACCAACGGTCTGCCTCCTCTACAGTGGCAAGTTTTGTATCATGTGACCTTTCATAGCTGTTAGTAGTGCGCATGACCATTTCCTGATGAACTCGGTCCAGCAGCAATGCGAGAAACTCTTGACAGTCGTGCTTTTAAAGAGAGGGAAAGAAAACAGAAGTTGAAGGATTTAGAAATTTATAGAACATCGTATTGGTTAAAAGGGTTATAAAAAGAACTTTTAGCAAAAATTGCCTAACCAGTTTTCCATTTAGGACGCGGTAGTCTGAGCCTTCTGAAGGTAACCGAAGTAATCGTCAATTATCGGACTAGCGGATATGCACAGGGATCCCTCGTCCTACCCATTTCCTTCTACATCCCCCTTCCTCTCGATCTTCTTCTCCTTTTCCCATCCTCTCCCCTTAGTTTCACGCCCCCCTTCCCTTCTCCCTGCGGGCAAAAACCATTTAAAAGAGTTTTAAAATCAACAATTTTCCCGGAGGAGCATCTCCCGGAGCTCCTTACGGGCTCATGCAATTTTGATACTTTTAGAAAAATACATGAGTGCACATTATTTCAAAACTGAACGAGAAAACACAACAAAATTACAGACCGAGTGTAGTAAGAAAGAGTTTCTAACCAGTATAAAAGGAAACAACATCAAAGATTTGGGTAATCGTACTCGAGGTTGAAGTCAAAATCATAGTCGTCATCGCAAACGAAGTCGCAATCGTAATCGTATTTGTAATTGCATTCGCAGAAGTCGCAATCGTCGAAGTTTTAGTAATCGTAGTAGTCATAGTCTTCGTATTAGTAGTAGTTGTAATCATATTTGTAATTGTTGTAGTTGTAGCCGTGGCAGTCGCAAGAATCGTAGCTGTCGAAGTAGTCGTGGTGGTACTCAAAGTCGTCGTAGTCGAAATCGAAGTCCTAATCGTAGTATTCGTAGCAGCCGTAGCAGTCGTAGCAATCGTCGTCGTAGTTGTACTCCAAGTCGAAGTCCTAATCGTAGTCGTGGTTGCAGTCGCAGTCGTATAGTAGTGGAATTGCAGTCGAAGTTGTAATCATAATCGTAGTCGTAGAATAAATTGCACTGAATTAACTCTTTTTGCACTGTGTTTACGAAAAGCAGCACTACTAATATGAAGTAGGTTTAACACCAGTGCAAAACCGTGTACGATCGATGTAAATGCCAACGTTGGATCAGAAGATCGCGATCAGTCGAATATAATATGAAAAATTAGTATGTTTTCAAAAGATTTGCAAAGACTGATCTTACAACGAGAATAGTCGCGGAGACGTTGTAAGATCAGTCTTTGCAAGTCTTTTGACAGCACTACTAATCTCAACCAATCAGAATCGAGAAATCTTGTAGTGTACTGTTATTAGTACCTGTATCCCCTTGACACGTGTACGCCCATTGCTCATTGGGTAAAAGTAAGAGATACAGTTGTTTTCATCCCTTTTAATTTCTTCAACATAAAATGTCATTCATAATCATACCTGCTTGGAAACTTTGAATTGTGGGTTCGAAGCTTGGAAGACTTTGTAGAAACTTGATGGATCGCAGGCCAGGTAATTCCCACTCCAGACTTTACTGATTAACTGGGCTAGCTGGTAACTCACTTTTGATTTCTTCACGCAACAAAACAAAGTAAATGCATTAACTTCAAGTTACTTTCTTTACTATATCCTTTCTTGAGCTTGACTGTCTTTAAGCTGATGTTTATTTCCTGTTTCGGTAGCTCTAAAAGTATGGCTACACGATGCAATATTGCATGCAACGATGCGCGTAACTGGAACCCTTCGTGTAACCACACGGTGAAATCGTTGCTTGCAATGTTGCAGGAGTAGGATCGATTTCTACTTCGAGCAATGTTTCCTTCAACAATTTCAAAGGTGGTTACACGGTGCAATTATTTTATTGCGTGCAGCGTTGCACGCAATTGCATCGTGTAGCCATACCTTGAGCAGACTTTCCCCGGACGGAAAACCAGTTCATTGCAGAATGAATCTTAACCTTAACAGTTAATCTGCAGACACTATGACCTTTTAATACTTCTAAATCAACTGGAGCAAGCCATGGGTCCTGCTCGAATTTGTAGATGCTGTGCGTATTTAGTACTACCACAGATCAACTTGACTCGCAACATTGCTACGAAACAAATTGAAAAGCGATGCTGCGTATTTTTCTACCCTCGTACAAACTTGTCTCGCAGCAAAAATAAGCTGTTGCAGTTGAGTGAATCCTAGCTAACTTCTGATTGGCTAGCTCACGACAACGTGCTGCGAGACAAGTTGATCTATGATAGTAATACGCGCTGCATCTACATGTTTCGCTGCCGAAAGCAGAACGACCTTCTACTTAACTACCACAAACTTTTTCAACCTGCATTTGCTTAATTTTGCTGCGAGACTAGTTGCTACGCAGAAAGAAAAACGCGCAACATCGCTTTTCAACCGTTTCGCCGCAATGTTGCTGGACAAGTTGGAGAATTTTGTTGCTTGTGTTACTGTAGTCTGCGTCCATATCATGATCGGCAGGTCAAATTTGATAATTCTGTGCTTATGACTAACGCGAAGCAATTTATTTTGATAATTTTTACGGTTTGATTTTCCCGCACGCCGCCATTTTGAAATGTGACGTGTTTCGGTTACAAATTCAGTCTCCACTCTCGATAAATATAACATCAATGAACGCTCTGACACTGCGAGAATGTTGTACAGCCGAAAACCCCTTTGACTGAAACTGTATCACGAATATTACTAACATACTAACCTCGCTGTGTTTACTGGTAACGTGTGACTGTACAGCACCACCGCCTAACAAAGAAAGCCATGTCATTTTTTAAATTAAAGGTATTCTGCTATAACAGCATCGTGCAGTAGTTTCACCATTTAACAACATAGTTATAACCAGGCTTGAGTTGCTTACTTTGATTGGCTCACGCGAAACTTATGATTCAATAAACGTTAACCCTTTCAGTCCATATTGTGTTCACTTGTAGATTCTTCCAACTAGGCTAGGGGCAATACAAGTTTCTCATTGAACAAGTTCGAGCGGTTAGCGTGTTCGACTCGTAACCCTAGGGTCGCGAATTCGAGCCCCGGTCAGACCACTTTGTTGTGTCATTGGACAAGACACACTACCCGACTTGTTCCAGTCTACTCAGCTGTATAAATGAGTACCAGTTCTACTGGGAGCTAACCTGCGATAGATGAGTTATCTAAACGTAATTTTTTAAAAATATATTTGCATATTATAGTTAGTTGAATATTTAATTCGTAGTTTTGGTAGGTTTTTGTAATTTTTTTTG
The DNA here is from genome assembly GCA_027575215.2 of Hydrozoanthus sils. Lineage (NCBI taxonomy): Eukaryota > Metazoa > Cnidaria > Anthozoa > Zoantharia > Hydrozoanthidae > Hydrozoanthus > Hydrozoanthus sils. Next base: position 5,375 of record JAOBRD020089174.1, read on the forward strand.
GGGGTTTCACTAAGTTGGAGCTTTGCTCTGTTGTAACTGTCCCTCGCTTAGTTCTTTTTCTATTTAAAGTACATTTTTTAACAATTTTTTTATATACTCAGTGAAAGTCTAATAAATAAATAAATAAATAAATAAACAAATAAGTAAATAAATAAATAAATGAGTGTCCTATGCGGCACTACAGAAATAGAGGATATTACATGGACACGAATTTTATCTTCGTGTTCTGAAAGTATCTCTCATGAGTGAGCGAAGCGACCACCAACACTTTCACACGTGAGCTAGATAGAAATAGTATCTTCAATGCTCACGATGAAGATATATGATTTGTTGATTAAAGGAAAATTCTGGAATCTCGTCAGTATCTATATGATAGATCGCAGTTAAGAGCAGACTTAATTGACCATGCTTGGTTCGAGACAGGAGCTATGTTAGGAGATAATGGATGTTTTTTACCTGAATGGAACTGAAAGGGCCAGGCAAAATGTACATAATCCCGCCCTAGCTACTTGCATTTAAACATCATTACTATCAGAATGAACGCAATTACGTAGCTCTCTTTTAAAACAAAGCTAATTGTATCAAGAAATTGTGGCCAGCACAAATTCGGCACATCAGTATTAGCAAAATTGCAAAGTTTCGTACACATTTCCCAAAAATTAATATGTATATTTTGAAACTTGATCTGCCCTTTTTTTAAAAAGATGGGAAAAACATGGAAACAAGGCTGGACGGGCAACGAGGCCCGTCTACTTTACACTTCATTGGAAAATTATCCAGTTTTAAATCTTCATATCTCTGTCAAATTGATGCTAATCTTTATGAGCTTTGTTGCTTTACTAATATTAGTGTGATAAAGCTGACTCCGTACTCGTTTTTCCGATAAACTGGACATATTTTTTGCGCGTTGCTAGCGTGAAAACGGTCTATGCCCCTGGTTGACATTTTTATCAGGCTGCATGCAATCTCTTCTAAAACCGGTTTAAGTAAAAACACTCACCTAAGAAATACCTGCAGAAAGGCCTCACGACAAACAAGCACTGAAGACCGGCATTCAAGAAGCACGTACTACCCAGATTTTCGAGCCCGCACACTCCCGGTGTTGCATGACGAAGGTCAAACTTTTTTGCTAGAATTAAGAAACCATTTTATGACAAGTTAAGTACCAGACTCTTTAAGGAGATCAAGTTATTCTATCTTTTTGAGGTTTTTTCTTCACCTTTTGCAATAATACTGTACATAGTTTACAGTACAGTACTAATAATATTAAAACTGTACAGTATGAACTCTGAACGACTTGGAGGTAACTAAAGATATGTATTTTTTGTAAAGAGAGGTAGTGATCGAAATAAACCTGTAATAAGAACAGAATTAAAAAGGTATCGGAAGTGCAGATTTGATTTAAAGTACATTCGTTCATGCATCTGTACAGTTATTCTCTAGCTTATTTAGTTATTCTAATTCTAGATGAAATTTATATACTCGAGCAAGTTTTGGTCTTGTGTTTTTAAGAAAACCCATAGATATCAGCCTTTTCAAGCAAAAACCACTCTAGGAACTGAAAACCGCAGAGGACAGGTCGCCTTTTAACTTAATTTGCTGATAAAAGTGTTTTTAAACACTGAATAAAAATACCTTAAAATGGTTATTACATGAGCAAGTTTCATATTTATATGTTTGAGCCCTGTGTTCTTTCCTTTAAACTCTCTAAGAAAACTAGTTTTTAATCGCTCCTTGTCTCTTGCTGATATGCACGTGTGTGTTTTCGATATTGTCAAGTAAGTCAGATAGTAATTATATATTTATGACATAATTCATCAGCTTAAACTGATTTACTTATATTTAACTTATTTATCAATCCATTAAATAATTGATTGTGACTCAAACAGGTTACATCTGTCTACGACTTGCGGGATATAAAAGAAAAAAATTGTAAGCCTGCTATGGTTTAATATGGTTTTATGATTAAATGCCTGAGGAGCTTTCCGAAGCATGCTAACTCCATCCTATTTTATCAATTTTTCAACATCAATGTTCTGTTTCTAGGGTTCTCATTGGTTCACTCGGTTTCGATTAACAGCTCATACACTGAATTGACCATATATGGAAACTGACCAGTTGTGTAATGTTGCAAAACTGAAATATGGTTTTGAATAATTTTTAACTCGGCTATTTTCAAATACCGCGTACCGATATTTTTAAGAAAACTCAAGAAATGGAATAAAACAATTTTTCCATTCGTGCTTGTTGGATATGAAATGATTTATCTCCCATCTCATATCCAACGCATGCCCTTGGAATGATTGTTCAATATTCCATCGGCCTTTACCATAAATGAGATCATTAAACGGCTGTCGAACAGGTCTACGCGAAGGTTTTCCAATCTAATTATAAGCAAACAATAAAGACAGTCTAGTAAAGGTTCGAAGATTGTTCACAGTTCAAAACTACCTGGATCTGTTGCCGCATTATTTGAAGCTTCTTTCTTCCTATTTTCCTCCTTCTGTTTTGCCTCGAGCTCCAACTTGAGTTTCCTGGCCAGCTCCCGGGTTCTAGTGCGAACAGATAGGGAAGAACAAAACCAGGTTAACAAACTTTATTTAGAGAGAAGTACAAATAAACAAAAGCAACGGAAACGCTGGTTCTACGGTTATAGAAAGTATAGGAAAATAGTGTGTACTCTTCACTACTCTTGGGTAGTCGCAAACTTCGACAGGTTTTTCAACCTAATCGTTTTACGGTCGAATTGTTATCCGAAGAGACACGACGGTCTAACTGTCTGCATATATTGAAACAAAGGCAGCACCTTCTTCTCAGTCATTTTAAGACCTAGAGTGAAGGTCCGGCACCGGGAATCGAACCCGGGCCTCCCGCATGACAGGTGCATGGCGCCTTACCAACTGGGCTAATCAGGCTAGGCGGCGGAAGAATAAGATAATTTAGGTAAAAAGGAAAAAAAGCAAGCCCGTAGGAGCACAATTTTCTCAAGATTTTGCTTTATATAAGAACTGGTAGACAATGCCGCCAATGGTAAATCCGAAACTGTCTGAGATGCCAAGACGGCCTTTTTAAAATTCGAGCTCGAGACTTTGGAAAGCAAATAGATAATTATCTGAAACCCAGACATTACGATAGAAAATCCGAGACTTAAAATACCGAGTCACCAAACAAGTTTGAGGCCGAAAGCAGAAGTTGCGAGCTCTGCTGCAAACGCCGAGAATGCGAGCCATTTTGTGAGAAAATCCGAGACTGTGAGACGGAGAAAAAATAACAAATATGAGCCCTTGATATATAACGGAAAAAATGACGAGATTTCGAGAACAAGCCGCAATTGGCCGAGACTTTCATTTATTAATTGGCCATCCGCTTACAGATTTTTTCTGAAACGGCAACTCAGAACAAATCACAGAAACAAATTTCCGTGAAACATATTGTCGTTAGTTTCTGCAGCCTGCACAAAATGAATATTGTAAGACAAGTTACAAAATGACGAACAAGTTTCTACTTATCCTGATATTGCGGAGACAGGTGTAGCTTATGCTGACCAAAAATCCCAAACTCGATCTTGTCTCCTTCCTTTAATCTTAACATCGCCCCATATTTATTTCAGCCTGTCCAAATGGTGTTTAAAAGTATATACTGCAAATGAAGGTCATAAATTTTGTCTCTAAATATGAGTGTTTTACTAAAAATCTTACCTTTCTGCAATGATGCCAGATTGCAAATCTTTGTGGCCATGTTTTTTCTCAAGTTGTTTTTCCTTCTGGAATAAATGATCATCAAAAATCTCGTAAAAACCGGAGGACAGCCAAACGGCTTTTACAACCTCCCCTCCCGTTACCTTGCGAGCAGAGCCTCCTTTTTCCTCCCAAGAATTTCTGACAATTTATAGATATATTTTATCTTCGAAATAGCGTTGTGCGCTAATACTTAAAATAGAAATTTTTACCCCCGCGTAACTCAGACAAATAGAAACATGTTTGACAAAAAGGTGTACAGAGAACGTAGCAAGAATTGATTTTCTAGTAAGATTTTAAATATTATGATCGATTCAAAACATTGCATTAACCGCCTTTCGATTTATGGGCGGCGGAAGCAAAAAAATATTGGGGGGGGACACAGTGGAAATTGCAATAGTTCGTCATGAAATATCTGAAACTCCTATTCAAAAGCTGCTGTTGTTAGACCGAAGAACATTGAGAGCCGGGGGGGCAACCAAATTATTGGGGGGGGGAGCAGTGCCTTCCCCTGCCCCACCCCCCGGTTCCGCCGTCCATGTAATTTTACGATAATTGGTTTGTTTGCCTGATTTATGACTTTATTAGAACACAGCGCTATTGCGATATCTTAGCTTTGTAACACTCAGTTGTTCTAGTTTTATTTCGTTATTCAGTGTGGATTAGCTTAAGGTTACTTGGAAGTTAACTTGCCTACCGGCAAAGCCTGTTGCTGTTCATTCATGGCGACGGCTTCAGTGTGTTTTCCTCCTCCAAGAACTTGTCCTTTGCGTAAAACTTCTTCTAAAGCAGCTACACAAAAAAAAACAGGAAACGAAAAAGCAACTATTTTTGGTTCTAAGGGTCAAGGACCTTCGGAATGGTATCATTTTTTTATCGTCATGGCAACAAACTCGGTTCCAGATCCCCATTTCTAAAAACAATTTTTTTGTTATTTCAAAAACTTTCACTGAAGCAATTAGGCATCTTGGATTTTTCTTTTACACGGTAAGTAGTAAAGAATTTATGTTGTAAATGTTGTGCAACTTCTGGTTTGACAAAAAAACCTCATTAGTTTAGAAATTCTCATGGTATATAGTTTTTAAAAAACTATTGAGTGCGTCGGCGAGTGAGCATCTCAGATGCTCAGACGAAGGGCTAACGCTCGAAACGTCAGCTTTTCCCACCATCTCACGGCGACGATAATTCATTTATCA
>JAOBRD020089389.1:0-10306 GCA_027575215.2 Hydrozoanthus sils
TTAAAAGGCACGAAAGAACAATTCGAAATCAATGTATTAAATAAAAACTATTAAAATTTGTATTTTGCCTCACCTCATATTGATCGCCCACGCAATTAAGTATTCTTGAGCTCTTGACAGACCAAACCACGCCGGCGTGCATATTAAATGTGACAACAACAAAAATAACAACCCAGCCAAACTTATACCTCGTGGCCTACCTGCCCGAGTAAAAACAAGACGATGAACCCTGGAAGGGTTCAAAGCCAACCACGTTTTATCTTGAACATAGCTTGATTGAGCAAATAGGTAAAAACTCTTTCTACTTTCATTGTTAGTAATTAATTCAACGTATCGTTAAAGAATTTAAATGTGTAAAAACTAAATTAACAGCCTACTGTATATCAAGGCACTTTTACTCATTTTTAAAGCAGGCAACTAATTGATTTGATCCAATGAGAAGTACACTTCCCTTTATCCACACGCAGGAGTATAATTTCAAAGTTTTCAGAACAAATTTGTGACCGAACTAAGACCTAAAGGGAAACCAGAGTAAACGCATTATATGCGTTTAGTTCTTATATAAGAAGCACTAAATTTGAACGACCCCATTGTTCTTAATTTTTTTGGCGACTGATTTCAGCCCCAAGTTGTTCCCAAATTGTTCTTAAATTATTCTTATTATTGTCTAAACTAAAGAAAAACTAAACCTAAAGAATTGCAATACACGAATGTGTTTGGAACGAACTTGACTGAAAGAGTTCGCCGAGTCAGTTCCAGTGATTACAAACTGCGAATAATCAGTTGTTATTCATTCTGTATTGTCAAGTCAGTAAAGATTAAAGCTCGGTAAAGTTTGAAAAAAAAAGCTATCGAGCCCGAACCTCAGCTTGTTCATAAATTTGTCTTAAATTTTGCAAATCTGAGCCCCGTTATTCTTATAAAGTTGTTCTTATAAAAGAAAAGCGTCTAAAGGCAGATCTGCGGGCGAGTTTTCTACCATGCAGAGTTATAGGATGACTAGATCTACCTAAACTGATAAACAACAAACCAAACTAGCAGCCTACCTGGATACCAAAACTGCTTTTCAGTTACAACAAAGTTCAGCTTCTGTTGTTCAATGAATCAGCGAGGATGTGTGAGCCATGTGCAAGTCCTGTACACTATATAGTTGGTGTATTTTCCTCACATCGTCTGTATCGGTGAGTTTGTGAAGGGCCACCCGCTCGCCACAGGAAAGAAATATTTCAAGGAAGGTGTAACTCGTACTTAACTCAGGTAACTTCTGCTATATCACATCGGTAACTTCTGCTATCAGCAGAATTTACCAAAGATATGTAGAAAGAAATAAAACAAGTTCTTCGTGAAAACCGAGATGAATGGGACAATTCGAGAGCAGTTCTGAAAACCTCGGGCTTTCACCTACTCTAGAATTTTCACAAACTTTGCCAAGGTTTTTACCCGGTTATGAAAGCATGTTTCAGGGTTCGAAACAACGGCCGGGCAGGCGCCGGAGACATATATTGTCCGGCCAAATATGAGTTTACTCGGACATACGCGTTTTTGGCCGGATTCTCAACTGGTTGCAATAGAGACTACATTTTGCAAGTTACATGATCTGTAAACCTTTCAGCACCGCTAGTAACGACTGACAAATGGAAATTTTACAAATGTCTCAACCAAAAGTCCGTCAAGTTTGATATTCTTTTTTTTCGGGAACATGATAAGATTGAATCATTTCAACCACTATGGATGGACAACTTTGTCAATTTGATGCCATAGTTATATGCAAACCATTTTGTCTCAAACGGAGATTGGAGAGCGCCCTTTCAAAGATTGTTAACCGACCTTCGATGGCACGTGACTGCGACGCCACGTGACTAACCGCCTGATTCACTCCAAACGGCCGCCACGACCTGAGCCCACCACCAAAGCGGCGACCGCCTGCAAAACCGCCAGAACCAACCCCAAGCAAATTAATAGAAGTCTAAATTGTAAAGTTTAAGCTTCTTCTGCTAGACCTAACTATTTATGAACTTGCATAAATTTTTCGTTCGTTCTAGGGCACTATTGCCAAACAAAGGTGACTTTTATCTGCGCATGCGCGTTAAAAAGTAAAAAGGCTCAAAGCAGCTCTTGTTGTGTCGCGAGTGTGCGTTGTGTGCTTTGAGGGAATCAAAGTTCAGTTTTGATTTTACAGATTGTTTAGATATGAAAAATTCTAAACAAACTTTTATTGGCTTCGTGGCTTTCCTGAAATGGAATCGAAACTATGGTAAAGACGACTAAATACTGAAAAATACAATTTAAGCGTCTCGGTTAACTTATGAATGGAAAAATTCCCGCCAACATTTGTAGCAGGTAAAACTGAGAGATTGTCAGTCATGTTGTTGTTTGTCGCAGAAAACTTTTATAGTCAGATGGAATCAGGAAGTAAGTCATTGGTGGTGAGTCATTTTTAATTTCTAGCCAACAAGATCAACTGTAAAAGGTCTGCTAAAATGAATGAAAGCAAATTGTCATCGTACTGCACGTGCAGTTAACTAGGACAGCTTTATGCCAATATCGTTTGTTCAAATTTAGGCTACACGTCATTTGTATAATTGAAGAACAGAAAATGTATCCAATTATCGAAAAAATATTCAATTTTGCTGACCTACGTTGGAAACTCAGCACTCCTGTAAGATGTAAATAAATGTTCGGCGGCCGTTTTGTGCCTTAATCGTAGTCGGTCTCCGTAAAGTCTTGCTTTTTGGCCAAGGCTTTTGTTTCAACCTGTGATATTGGAAATCCAAACGGCCACAAGAAAACTATAATCTTAGGTTTACTGATTGTAATAGCAATTTATTTCACTGTGATTTAGACAATACAGAACGATGGAAACACTTTGATATGAAAATCATGCAGTGACAGAATGAATCTCAGGATAGTTTATTAAAACATGTTGTGATTTGCTAGCTCAGAAGACAAGAAATTCGCGGGTTTGACAAGGAGCAGTTAGTTGTAATATTCTGGATCGAACTTCTAAACTTAGAAGCACTTTTCGGGAGAAGATATGTGTTCCATTGTTGAACCTTAGATGCCTCGCTGGTTCCCAATTACATTGGTGAAACAAAGGGAAACTTAAAACACGCACGAATGAACATGAGAATCCTGTCAATCAGACCGCGCAAGCGAGGCATCTAAGGTTCACAATGGAAGACATACCTTCTCCTGGAAAGTGCTTCTAAACAGTAAACAAAATACAAAGAGAAAAATCCTCGAGGCTTTACTGGTTGCTGTCCTCAAACCTGACTTAAACAAACAAACCACAAACCATCAAATTTTTCTTTTCCCTATGGGAATAAGTTAGAACTTTTAAACCACAAACGATAATAGGCGGAAACCTTATTCCCCGATGGTGGTTTTTAACCGAAAAAGTTCGGAAATTTTTGTAATTTTACCTCGCCTTTTTATATATTTTGATACCTTTTAATAGCGTTTTATGTCTGACTTAAGCCACAATGTTTTGTGATACAACTAAACCATAGTTGCATGTTTTGAATGTCTATAATTGCGCTATTCGACACGAAGCGAAAAAGTTTTGTATATATTTAACAATTTCGTGTTATAAACATCTTTTTGTTTTGTGAGTTCCAATCAATTCTGTGTACTGGTAGCAGTTCTAATCAATGAAGAAGTATAAATAAAAGTGTCTCCACTTGCGCTCAAACAATTTAGTAAAGGTTTGTTTAGAAATTTTGCAAGATTCCGGCACACACGCGCTGTAGCAGCCAGTCAGACAACAGTCCCCTTTGTTTTACAACGACAAACAACTAGCTTCCACTAACTGTGCCGGTTTTCACTGGGGAAAATATTTTCAAAATACTTCCTTTAAATGATTAACTAATCTGATGTTGCTTATTCAAACAAAAACAGAAAATAAAGCAATCTTTTTCTGATAATAGATTTTCGCAAGAACAACTGTGAGGCACAACCAAAAATATTTCCGTCACTCTGTATTGTCTAAATCACAGTAAAATAAAGGCTGCTATAACACTCAATAAACCTTACGATTGTAGTGTTCTTGTGGTCGTTAACGTTTGGATTTCCAAACACTGAAAAGCCTTGGCCAAAATGCAAGACTTTACCGTGACCGACTACGATTAAAGTGTAAAATGGCCGCCGAACAATTATTTATATCTTAGGAGCGCTGAGTTTCGGACGTAGCTAAACAAAATTGAATATTTTTTTCGATAATCGGATACATTTTCTTTTCTTCACAATAGATTACGAGGCAGCCTAAATTTGAACAAAGGATATTGTCATAAAGTGTAAGTGCAGTACGATGACAAGTGAAAGATCAAATTTGCTTTCATTCTTTTTAGCAGACCTTTTAAAGTTGGTCTTTGCTTGTGATTTGCCAACGAAAAATGAACTCCAGTCACTAACTTCCTGATCCCATCTGATTATGAAGGTTTTCGGCAACTGAACAACAACATGACCAGCAATCTCTCAGTTTCACCTGCTACAAATGTTGGTGTGAATTTTTCCATTCGTAGATTAAGCGAGACGTTTGAATCGTATTTTTCAGTATTTAGTCGTCTTTACTGTGATCACAAACAAAAGGTTTCGATTCCATTTTAGGGAAGCCAATAAAAGTTTGTTTAGAGTTTTTCGTATCTAAGCAATCTGTAAAATCAAAACTGAGCTTTGATTCCCTTAAAGCAAACAAAGCACGCTCGCGACACAATGAGAGCTGCTTTGAGCCTTTTTTTTTTCTTTTTGACGCGTATGCGCAGACAAAAGTCGCCCTTGTATAACAATAGTACCCTAGAACGAAAGAAAAATTCATGCAAGTTCATTAATAGTTAGATCTAGCAGAAGAAGCTTAAACTTTACATTTTAGACTTCTATTAATTTGCTTGAAATAAGTTATGACGGTTTTGCAATCAGTCGCTGCTTTGATAGCAAGCTTGAAACGTGGCGGCCCTTTTTAAAAAATTAACCAGACGGCTCGTCGCGTGGCTTTGCAGTCGCGTCTCGTCGACGGTCGGTTAACATTCTTTGACAGGGCGCTCTCCAATCTTCGTTGGAAACACAAATTGAAATTGGCATCAAATTGACAAAGTTTTCCATCCTGCTCAAAAAGATAAATGTAGCTAAGCCAGATATATACGCCTCCTCCCTCCCCCAAATAAAACATGTTCTCCGTACCTTCAAAGCTTGTCAAAGTTCGTAAGAATTCTAAAGCAGGTGGAAACCCGTGACGCATTGGTCTGCTCCCGAATCGTCCCAAACGTTTGCCTCATGTTTTATTTCTTAAATCGGGCATTCGATCGCAAAAGGCAAGAAATATTTCAAGGAAGTTGTAAATTCTAAATGCATCTAATTGGTAACTCCAAAGTGATATAGCAGAAGTTACCAAAGATGTTTATAATTTACAACTTCCTTGAATTGTTTCTTTCCTGTGGCGAGCGGGTGGCCCTTTACAAACTCACCGATACAGACGATGTGATGAAAACACACCAACATATAGTGTTAGGTCTTGCGACAGAAGCGCACACGTTTTCGCAGATTCTTTGAGCAACAGAAGCTAAACTTTAATTTGTTGTAACTGAAAAGCAGTTTTGGTTTCCAGGTAGGCTGCTAGTTTGGTTTGTTGTTTGTCAGTTTAAGTAGATCTAATCATCCTATAACTCTGCATGGTAGTAAACTCGCCCGCGGATCTGCACTTAGACGTTTTTCTTTTAGAAGAACCACTTTATAAGAATAACGGGGGTCAGATTTGTCAAAATTTAAGAACAATTTATGAACAATGCATGATTCTTAAATCATACCATGTTTTATAAGAGGATTGATCTGTCTTGTTTCTTTACTGCTTTAAATGTAGTCTAATAAACAAATCACAAATTTTTATAGCTTTCGATGAAGAATTTGGCAGTGTCATTCCATTTCTCCCGACAGGCTTCTTTCTATCTTTCTACAGTACTTCTGATACATGTTTTTTTTTAATACGTTACAGCCTATGGAAGTTGTTATGTTAACGCTTACCGTAACTGCCAAAAAAAGATTTGGTCGAAAATTCTAATAAAGTTACTCTGGATTTAAGATCGCAAGTGCAAAATCTAAAATTCATATTTTGAGTGACAACGCAGAATCACTTATTTTGCTTTTGGATCATTGCGATACCACGCCGGGTTTTGACGTTGAGAAGTAAATTTGATCTTTTTATGTTCTAAGTGAGACAAAATATTCTAAACTCCTCAATTCAAATATACAGTAGTAATCGCCCGAGTCAGATTAGGGCGTAACCTCTTGTTTTATCCCCGATACATCAATGTGATTTAACGGCAATTATACTGTCACTTCGTGATCATCTGGCAGGTGACACACAAGGTTTTTTCTCATATCGATATCACAGTAATATCAACGCAAATGAACAGATAATCTAGACAGCCACAACTCGACTATTGATTTAGACAAAATCTAAGAAAGGCAACCTAACTAAAATAATCATATATTAAAATGTAAAAACTCTTTGCTCGTTCGGGACGTTTGGTCTTGAGGGAAATACATGATAGTCAGTTTGAAAACTTAGCTACAACAGCTTGTATTAAACGATCTGCATGTATCAACCATTATATTTTAGATAAAATCGAGATTAGAGTTGATCTGTGAAAAAGGGAAGGTTTATAACTAGATAAACTTGTACTCTCTTATGGCGATACCCAGTTGGTGACACAAACAAGCTAAGCTATCATGAACAATAATGGAGTAAAAGCAGTCTTTGTAACTTAAAAAGAACACACGATACCTTTCAGTCTTTGCTACTGATCGATGTCATAATCAATTCATATCTAGTCAGGATCGTCGTTATAGTCGTGAAGTTTGATTCCACTTTATAGTCGAGCTGCTCGTTTCTTGAACCACAAACAACTTAATTGAAGTTGCATCTTCGCTTTAGCAATTTTCCTTTATGTTTGCTGTTTGCTGTCCTCATAGCCAAAGAAAGAACTTTTTTATACCCTTATAAAACTTAATCCGGTGTGCCAGTTGTTTAAAACGTTTATTTTTTCTCCAAACAGAGCAATTCAGGTTTTTTGCGCTCTTGGAAATTACACCTTACAATCTGAACCTCTTTATGCCAACCCCTCAGTTAACTGCTTCACGAAAGCCAGAATATATGTATTATCGATGTTCCGGTATACATTCTAATAATATTTTTTATAATCAAGGCAGGTTTTATATGATCGAGTCCAAGTTGTTTTAACTAATTTTACCTCTTTACTCTTAAAAGTTCAATACCAAACATAATGTAATTTTTAATCAATCGACATAAAGTTTTGTTAATTAGATACATTGCTTTGCCAATATTATACAAATGTAGTTATCCATAAGTAGTATACTGGTATAAAGTTAGTCGTATTTTTGCGGTGCCAGTGCGGTGCTCGCATGACATCAATAACGGTTTTGTGGTTAAGATAAAATAAATATGCGAAGTTAGGAAAACAAACTTTGTGCAGTAATATCAGTAATAACCTTATGAATCCAAACTATACAATAGACCGCTAATCTATCGTTGTTTTGTAAAAAACATTTGTATTGTATTTTGGTCATATAGCGAATAGTTAATGGTGTGTAACAAGGGTTGTCTTGACTAGTATACAATACACTGTGGTATGCTAATTGCTTCCAATTAAGCAAAAATTTGTTAACAAACGCTAAAATTATTTGTTTCATAAATACAAAAGAGATTTTCAGCTGTACTCGGTCAGTTTTACGCTTATGATTATACCCCTTCAAGATTTTTAACAAATGTTAACTCCATTTATTCCAAAATAAAATTTATGATTAAGTTGAATCCGCCTCAGATGTTGATAACTTGTTGAGATTCGGGTTGATGGTGACCCTTAGCAGGTCTTCCATAACTAAACAATTATAAACAATTAAACACCGTAGTTTATGAAAACAAGCACCGGTAAAAGAACTAAGAAAGGACTTAAAATCGGAGACTAGATCTTTAAAAACACATTTTATTCTTCTTTTCATTTCACTTTGTTTACATTTCTGATAAAATTTTTCGAGATCTGACCCGTTTTAATAAATCTCACTACTATCTGACTCAAAATGTTGCCAAGATTTGCCATTTGTATGAGTTAAGTGTCCACAAGCATTACACAGTTGAAACACAATCCGTAAACATCTTCTGTGCAACAAAATCGACTGCGACATAAATCACATTTGAGGCTGGTTAGCAAGCAGCGCAACGAATCCTTCCTCCCAGTTTACACTTCGGACACCTATGGGAAGGTACGTTTTTTCTTGGGGGGAGGGCTGGGGAATTTTGGTATTTTTTTCCAAAAAAGTGTTGCCCCTCCCCTGCGTTTTAATGAAAAAACTCCTGACCCCCCACCCGATCTTTAGGTGACTAACAAAAGTGTGATCCTCCCCTTACTACTACATGATATTCTTTGAACGCAAGTTTTACTGTTTGATATAATCATATGTATCTCGATATTGAATGTGAGCGAAATGAAACACGGCAATGTGAACAATCAGTGTGGGGTATTTACGTTTTATAGCTGAAGTTTGAGTATGGAAGTGTAAAAAAAGTTAATCTGTAAAAAATATGGAAAGTGAAATCACAAAATTCTTCATTAAAAAAATTCTGTGAAAAGGTGTGTGGCTCCTTGAATAGCTTTACAAAGAACTATGACCCTCACCTTTCAATGCTCACTTTCACTGATGACCCTCCCTTCTGAGGCCCCAGCCTCCCCCCCCCCCCAAAAAAATAATAATAATAAAAACGTAGCTTCCGTAATAACAGCCATATTACACTTATTGGGATTGTCGCAGTCCGGGCAAAACGTTTGCTTTTTTTCTCCATCATTAAAATTTTCGTCATCAATGTCATCTTCCTTCCTCTAGCTTGGTGTTAATTGATCGCCTTTTCTAGGTATGTATTACGTTGAAATTACAGGTAGCCCACAAATTGAACGCGTAAGCGCTTCAATTTGCCCGAAAAGCCATATAAATGTAAGAAGCTATAACTTCTAGATAACAGAATGTAGAATGAATGATTTTGTTACATTTTAGGAGCAACATTATAGGTAAATCCATAGCTTGACGAGGGAATTCCATGCTAAACTTCACACGAAGAACCGATAACGCTCAAGTCGCGCAACGACAAGCGCGATATCGATTGTTCAAGTGAATCGCATAGTAGTTTATTTCTTCAAACTTTTTGGTTAGTTGGTAAGGTGAAAACGCACTTTAAGGAAGTCAATTCTATGCTCGGCTGTCTTTTTCATCACCCAATCAGTGTAATACAGCGCTCGCAGTCATGACAAGGCAATGGGTGAGATCACTTCTCATTGAAATTTACTCTCACAGGAAAACAGAAAGTTAAAAATGGATTCTTTGTTGTTTAACATACAATGACAATAACTTAGGTGTTTGACAAGGATTGATAAGTGGTGAATTAGAAGACAATGAATTTGACCTCTGATAAACAGGAAGCGACACGACCAACTTTATCGAACAATCGAACAAACAAACGTCGGCAAAAAGTCATAAACTCCATTTAAGTAAGTATTGAGTATTGTTTATGAAAAGTAATTTTTATTATGATTTCAAACCAAGGACAATCTAAAACTGAAAGCTTGTTTGGTCACTTTTTAGAAAACAAAGCAAAAGCCAAAGGAAAAAATAGATTGCCTCGTGGCATTTGATCAACTTCTAACGTGTAAGTTTGGTAGTCCGACAGTTTTCAATTCCTGAGATATTTTTCAAAAGGTTTGTTGACGTCACATCACGTGCAACACGATTACGGCCTAGATTGACATCATGAAAAATTTTACTAAGTTGTTTTAGTTATTACATTTGGAGCCACTCTTATTACGCTTGGAGTCAGTTATTACGCTTGGGGCCTCTACATGCGCAAACTAATTTTCCATATTTGCCTCTCTAAAACAGAAGCTATTCTTCTTGTGATACAACAGTGATTCACACCAGCGGTTTTCCTTTGTCAAACTTTTCTCGGCAAAAAGGCGTTTTTTAAAGTTCTGTGGAGCAGCTGAGCTCTTTGTACGTACATGAATTATAACTGATTATAGAACCAAAAGGTTTTGTAGCAAATACAGTTCGTTTTGTATTTCGCCTGCTGTAATAGCCTCACCTTTGCCGTAACCTTTCAAAAATTGACGGCGCGCAGGAAAGCCAAACCTAAACTGCTTGGCGTATTTATTCAAATTGGCGCCCTTAGCTCTAATTAAGGCGGGACTTAACCTAAACTTTTGTTGGATAGTGAGGAAGTTGAAAAAGATATTTGAATAAGGAGAAATTT
>JAOBRD020089494.1:0-10306 GCA_027575215.2 Hydrozoanthus sils
TGGACATGGAAAAGAAGACGATGGAAGAATTGAAGAGGTCTACGAAATAGAGGAGGAAGTGAAAAAGCTTCGAAAATCTGTTAATGTTGTTGGTCTTCTTGTTCCAAACGTTAAAAACTCAACGAGGTAGAGCGCTTGAGACATTTGTCTCTGAATTAGGTGATGCCGTGATACCAAAAGACTTCCATGGTGAAAAGCCTGATGACATCGCAAAACAGCTGGCAATCCGTGTTCTACGTTGGGTGTCACCAGGTGAGGTAACATTTGTTTTTTGAGATATAGCCATTATAATATTATAAATACTGATTATGATGTTCTAAAACCAAGTAAAGTAACGTCATAAAATCAAGAGAAAAAATGATAAATCAATGGAGATGCTTTGCCGTGACGAGAGTTGGAGTTCTGGTGCTTTGGAGCTAATTCAAGAAATAGAGAAACTAGCGTCTTCACAGAGTGAAGCATCTCGGCCGACGTGAACAGTTTTGTTGTTTAATTAGACGTTTTAAAAAGCAACATCTTTACTCTTTAGAAAATGAATTATTTCAATAACCGGGGAGTCTGTATCGCAGACCAGTTTTTTAAGAAGAAATAAAAAGCACTAATGGTTTTGAGACTCACAGCAAAAGAAATTATAAAAATCATGAAGAGTTGTTTAGTTGAATTGAGTTTAGTCAAAACCTGTTTTTGAGCAAAGAAAGTACAATAAATTCTGCTTATTTTGTCATAAACATTTACATTTTTGTCAAAAGAACGAATTTTTTTATTCCATTTCCTTCCCGCGTTCAATTTAATAAGTATTGCTTCCCTATATATAAAAAAAAGGAACACTATATAAAAGAAGAAAAAAATATTTCGTACCTTTTTGTCGTGAGAACGAAGTCATGATTGATTGTTACTACTTATCGAAAACCTTTATCGAGGATTATTTTAATGCATAATGCGTGGCTTATTACCTGAAATATTATTTCTTACCGCATAAACGTGGTTTGATTTATATAAGTGTGCTTTTATATCTGCGACTAGTATTAGCTGATTCATTCTGCAACTTTTACATGATACTGACAAAAAAACTAATGACGGCTAACTTGTTTAATATTTTCAAAACATGAAAAATAACAATTTATGTATGTTTTCAGATAAAATGAATCTCTATGCAACACTAATACCTGTGAACAATTTTATTTACAAGCTTAGAATATGTCAATGTTTGAAACCTAAACTCCAACCGAACTGTTAATGTTTTTCAAAGTTGGTCCGTGAATTTGTCCTTAAGTCGAAATCATGCTGAGATCAGCGATTTTAGGACAGGCTGTTTCTGAGAATAACTTTGGAAAGTCGAAATTGATCGCTATCATAACGCAGATAATCCAGGAAAACACAACAAAGTATGCATCACAAAAATGGAAATATGTGTTGGAAAACAATATTATGAAATAAATTTAAGAGATTGAATCTTTCTTTAAGGTCACTCAATCTGTCAAAAGAACCGTTAAAAATTTAAGTTTAAGAAGTCAAGATGCAATTATCTCCGAAAACTCTTAATTTTGAGATTGTTGGCTATACATATTTACCATTTCCCCATTCAAAATCTTAAAAATTTAGTCAAAGTTTTAAAACCAAGAATGTTGGGAAAAAAGTTCATCTACCTTGAGTTCACCTTGTGTTTGTATCTTGTGTGTATTTTGGGCGCGATATGAGGAGTTCTCGAGGAAGTTTTTGCGATCGTTAACGTGAAACAGCGATCGCAAAACCCCCTCAAAAACACCTCCAATCGCGCCCAAAATACACACAAGATACAAACACAAGTTGAATTCAAGAGAAGTGAAGTCTTTGTATGGGAAATTGTCAACAATAAAAATCAATAAACTAGACTTGCTACAAGCTTGGGTTGCCTATGGCTAAACCAAAAATTCTTTCTTGAACTCTCTTTGCACTTGTAGCAAGCTTGAGTGAAGAAAATAATTTAGCTTAAATGGACAAGATTAGTTTTTAGTTCTCTTGCTTTGGCGTGTTGGAATGTTGTTCGAGCTTCAGATCAAAGCGTTAATTCTTTACTAACTTTTTGAGATAGCTTTTCATTTTTTGTCACGATAAATTAAACTGGTGGTTTGACAAAGCTTGCAAACTTTGTATTTTGTTGTATAACGTGGCATCTGTAAAAGTTATGCTAGCAAAGTTTAGGTATTCATTAACGAGGAAATTACCTTAATGGACAAAATTAGTCCTCAGCCACAACGAATACCAACTATTTATTTACTCCATGCTAAAGTTTGCAGCATGTCGTGGTCCCCAGCGCATAAAGAAGAGAACAACACATTTTAAATTTCAACACTATTGGTCTCTATATACTTGAAATAAGTTTAAAGGTAAAGAGTAATGTTTTGATCTGAAGCTCCAACAACATTCCAACACGCAAAAACAAGAGACTAGAAACTATTGGTCTCTATATACTTGAAATAAGTTTAATAATCTATTAATTACTATGTGTAACTATTTCCGTACACGATATAAATGTGTAAATTCTATTTGATTTTTAAGTGTATATGTCTCTACATGTACATTTTTTTCTGCATGTTATACTATGTGATACAGTGAAGATTGATTGTGTTTTTAGTTGTCTGTAGTCAATCAGTATCAAGAGATAGCTAAAGAAATGGATAATGACGGCTTAAATACTGAACCGGTTATTACTTTTAAATGTATGCTTAAAAGCAATTACAGCAAGTTTACTCCAACTAACTCAGTTAATGTCTTGTTCCAGACACAGCAAAGAAACTCGAGGGCTCCAGTGCTTGAACAAAAGAATCAACACGTTTAAAAGAATAAAGCAGGTGTAAAAGTAGTACAGAGAAATAAAATTGTGTTCTCAGGCATAATAAAGCGCGTTTTAACAAGGCGTTTGTGTTGCAAAAAGTTAGTGAAACAGAATTTATGGACCAAAGAGATTAAAACAAATAATATTCACAAGTTCTCGGAGCTAACAGTGTCAACTACTTTAACAACCAAAATTGCCTCTTTTCCCAACAACTTCTGGTGTTACTGAGGTACATTTATTTCCGTCCAAAGAGATCATCCATTACATACGACTATGATCGATATGATTTTGGGATTTGATAGTATTCAACATTGGCTGCACTCACTACACAGTCCATGCGTTCCTCTTCGTTGGAAATATTTTGGCGGTATAGTGCAACCCTGATATAACAAACCTCGATGTAACGAAGTCCTCGTTAAAACGAAGTAATTTTTTGTGCCCGACAAAATTACAGTAATTTGTATAGTTACATATAACTTATTGGCGGACGATTCTCAGTCAATCAGCTGATTTTTTGAAAAATTCTCGGTAATCGGCTAATTTCTTTGACGATTCTCAGTAATCAGCAGTTTTTTTTTCGACGATTCTCAGCAATCACCAAATTTTTTGGACGATTCTTAGCAATGAGCTGATTTTTGGACGATTCTCAGCAATTAGCTAATTTTTGAACGATTCTAAGTAATCAGTTGATTTTTGAACGATTCTCAGTAATCAGCTAATTTTTTGGGCGATTCCCTTTAATCAGCTAATTTTTCGGACGATTTTCAGTAAATAGCTAGTTTTTTTGGACGATTCTCAGTAACCAGCTAATTTTGGGGACGATTCTCAGTAATCAGCTAATTTTGGGGAAGATTCTCAGTAATCAGCTTATTTTTTTGGATGGTTCCCGGTTCTTCTTTCTATAGCCTTTTTTCCCTTTAAAATTAGACAGCCAAACAGTGATGTAACGAAATCACCGTTAAAACGAAGTAAATTTTTATGCCCGGCAAAATAACAGTAATTTGTATAGGTAAAAAGCCCGGCCCGGTAAACGAACCTCGCCATTATGAAAACCCCGGTATAACGAACCAATTTTGGGTCCAAGCCCACACCCTCTGTGTTGGTGAAAGTGGTGGATATATTTACCTCGCCGTTTTGCGGCTCGGCAAATATCCACCACCATTCACCTCCACTTCAGTGAATAATTGCTAACTATCAGTTTATTTTGAGGCGGTAGTCAAAATGGCGTCGCGTAGCTCGTTAGTTATAGACGAGAAATTATTACTTTAAACGAAGAACCATTCCAGAAAACACAAAGAGGACAACAAGATTTGGCTTTTTGGTTTTAATGGTTAGGAGAAAAAATTTTCTTTCAAAGTCTGCTTAAACGGTATACAAACTTCTGTTTGAGATAGTCGGGCGGGAAACCGTGTAGAGACTTGTATACCATAGTTGCCATGTGAGACTCACGTCGACGAGCATTAGTGAACACCAGTTCAGTTGTTCAAATAGCGGTCCTGCATCGGCTTCAAAATTCGAACGGGTAAGAACCCTTGCCGCCCTATTTTCAAGCTTTTGCAGTTTGTTAGCATCAGTTTCACCGCAATTTCTCCAAAAAACGTAGCAATAATCAAATTGTGGTTGTACTAACGGCATTATACACGCGTTTACTGTCGTAATTTGTAATAGCGTTGCAATTTGTAACACCAGTCGCAATTTGTAGTAGCAGTTGTCACAATTTGTAATACCTGTCGCAATTTGTATTAGCGTACCTGTCGCAATTTGTAATAGCACCATGTCGTAATTTCTTGGCATAGTTAAAGTCCATGTAAGAAGTTTAAGATAACAAAAATAAACTTTTTTTTCAATTGTGAGATACTGCAGAATACCAGTATGACCTATGGCGTCAAAGGACAAGTGATTAAAACTAATTCATACTAGTCTATTGTTCGGTCTTCTCGGTAAGTTAACGGATTGCTTGAAATTTGTCAATTAGCACGCACACAAGAAGAGTTTTTGTATACATCGTAGAACCAGTTAAAATAATTTGTAACTGATAGCCTTTGACGAAATAAACAAATCAAAAATCCTCAGAAAATAGCGAGTTATTTCACCTGCTTTTGTTTTGGTTTGTACAATCTTATGAAAAAATATAGCTTCTGACATCCTCAGAAAACGAACTACAAATCAAAACAACGAGACATTTACTTAGCCATAACACCTATGACGTTATTATGCTACATGTATGCTCAGTTAAAGACTTCAAACATGCCAAAAAAAGTACTTGCAAAAGTTATTACAAAATGCGACATAATGCTATTACAAATTGCGACAGCTGACATTATTACTAATTGCGACAGGGTGCTATTACAAATTGCGACGCTATTAAAAATTGTGACAGTACATAAGTGCATGTCAAAGCTGCAGTACGAGCATAAGTATGGAAACGTTTTATAGTGCCAATGTCTGATGCTATTTTTTAGATATATGGGATATACGGGCGTTCCAAGATAGATGCTTGTCGATTTGAGCTCCGAGAGACTTAGCCAACTTCGATATTGGCTCTTTTGAGAACTGGACATCGTTCAAACGTGCCTAGTCAATTTGTTTGCAGCTTACCAAATTCTGACATTGACTTTTATTTCTTTTATGATAGAATTTGCGGGTTTTCTGGAACTGAGTTCGTTATACCCGCTAAGTATTCCTATTTCTAATATTACCTCTGTTCTCACGAAATTAGCATTATTGTAATATTCTGCTTCTGCGTCTTTATTTGACTACTAATAAATTTTGATGTTTTTTAAAATTTTAAAATTAACTACTACCTTTTTGGAGTAAATATGACTCCACTTAGGAGTAGACACATTTTTTACTCCTTTGGTGGAGTAATTTTTACTCTGTTGAAAATAAGTAGGAAACAGCTTATGTAAGCAGGAGTAATTTTCACTCCAGTTGACCATTAAATGGAGTCAAAAGTACTCTCTTTTTCGATCGACTTCTCCAGTAACTTGGAGTAAAAAACACTCCAATGGGATAATACTCCCTTTAGAGAGTGAAAATGACTCCTTTGTCGTAGTGACTTATATAAGAACTTCGATACATATTTAAAAACTGCCCTACCGTGGAAAGTGGTCACAAAGTCTTCATAACCGGCAAGGCTGGAACAGGGAAAACGTTTTTAGTTAAGGCAATTATTATAGCAATTTAACTTCCCAAGGTAAATGAGAACAATAACCTTCGGACACGGTCGGGAGCCAAAGGGCTCCCCACTAGAGTCGAAGTTTGTATTCGGCTCCAGGACTGACTGCGTTTTCAACGGTTTTCGTGGGCACGAACCGAGCAGCACGAATAAAATGGCGTTGCTGGAAGTGATTTCGGCGGAGAACGAGCTGGCTGGTGTCCCAAGAAAAGCCCTAATTTTCGCTTGATGGCCAGAAAAACAACGAAAAATTTTTCCCTTGACTGTGTGCTGGTTCGGGTTAAGTTTGGATTTCGATTTAATTGAAAAAATTGCAGTGATTTGGAGTCGTTTAGATGTCTGTGAAAGCCCTTCGCTTCCTACCTTGTCATTTCTTATTTACGGTGGGCGAAGGCTATCTCAAACCAAGCGAAACTCGCTGAAACTCAGCCAGATGGTTAAGAATTACATCAAAAAGACACCATGCGAGTTTTGAAATATTTTATTAATATTCAAGGTAAGAAATAGAGATTTATTAAAGTCACATATATTCCGTAGTAATTTGGTTAAGTTACACAATTTGAGCTTAGGCTAACTGTGCTCAAAGGAGAGATCTTAAAACTTTACGGTAAGCACAATGTACAGTATATATAAAAGGAAACTTATGTTTGGTCAATAGTTTCTAAATGCGACTTATTTGGTAGCATTAAGAAAAGATCTATTGGTTCTAACGCTTATTTAAAGATTAGCGCCGGCCATTCTTTTCTCAGTTCAAGAATTGGCTTCAGTATGTGTGTATGGTGTATAATGATGCCTTTTGAATGATTTTCATTTGAGCAACTATCGTATATTCGATGGGCTTCTTAAAGTATAGGTATGATTCTTAGTCAGTTGGAAGCATATTAATGTGAACTATTAATTGCTACTTTAAGGCCTAACCAAAATCGTCAGAGACAGAATAGTCATAGTTCTAAGAAAAATGTTCATGGACTTCTGATCGAAAACGAGTTATATATATATGCTTTTACTTTTTGCCCAAAACAATTTAGAAACTTTTAATGACATCCAATTAGAACAATGTCTCTAAAAGGTCAAACTATGATACTTGCACTTGGGAGACTGAGACCGTTGGCCTTGACTGTGAAAAGTTAGTCATGCAAAGGATATAAAGTACAACAAATATAGTCTTCAAAATTTTAGATTGTAGGTGAAAAAATAACAGTTATTTGTCAGTGTAGTATTAAAGACTAATTCATTCTAGCATTCAAACTCTGAGGAATCTGCTTTTTAGAGAATTCTTATAGCAGTTTGGTTGCTCAAGAAGCAAACTTGTGAGGCAAAATCAAGTTACTGAATTCAGTATTTTCAAATGAAATTTTAAAAAGATTCACAACAGATAACAGAATCTTTCTCAGAACTGGTTTAAAATATTTTTACCTACTTTGATGGTTTAGGATTAGTGGGTACTCTAAAAAGTGGGGATTTTAAAACTGTAGGAGAGGACTTGTGTATTATACAATACTATTTTTTACATTGTTTTCAGCAACCAGGACATGCCCTGACTCATCCACTATAGATGGAGATGAGGATGTGGAGAATGAATATTTTGAAAACCTAAAAGAGTTTTCAAGCTAAGAACTAAAATATTTTCAAGTAAAAAAAATCCTAGTTTATTATTTAATGGATTTCAAAACTCCTTGCTATTTTTATATAAAATCTTCCTTTTTGTTTCAGGAAGATGAGGACATAGATGTGGAAATTAAACATGCACTCAATATTTTCATATCAAGTTGGGTCTTGGAATGGCCCCTCTGTTACCCCTCTCTACATTGCTGCTGAGGGTCAATGGATTACGACCATGCCAAAAATATGGGTATACCAATGGCAGTGGTTACACTTTTGGGGGTATATTACAAATAATTTCAATATAGAGTACCCTTTGGCAGGTAGGAACACAGTCATCCTCGTTTCTTGAGGTGGTCCTTGAAAGGAGAAGGATGCAAGAAAAAGGCTGATTGTGCAAAAGCTTCTCAATGTTTTGATTGAGATAGTTTATCTTTTATGAGTATATACCAAATCAGTGAATAGCTTTTTTCATGAGCTCTGATTGGCTCCTAAAACAGTAAATATCCAAGAATATTTACTGTTTTGAGAAAACTGTCAAAATGGCAACGTGTTTCACGACAGTCTCGGAACAGGAAATTCACAAAATAAACGATTCGGCCTTTCCCTTAAACACTAAAAGGGTAACAAAACTTGGGATGTTTGTATTCACAGGTAGGATGAAATTATTTTTAAATAAGTTTGAAATTTCAAGAAAAAAGTACAACAAGAGCGTGTGCTTTTTTTACTTGCAAATGAAAATTCTAACTCGATTTGGTTCGAACTTTCACAAACTCACAAGTTTATTCGACTGATTTTGGTATATACTAAAAGAATGATGCCCCTCAAAGTCAGTGCCTAGTGATAGATAGTTACCTCGCCTCTTCGTGTCTCGGTAAATATCAACCACTTTATAGTCACCTCCACTTCAGTAAATTTTTTGCTAGTAAATTGTACAGCCAGGCTATGAAATTCATTAGCCTTATACTTACAATCAGCTATCACGCAGGCTGGCATTAACAATTTATAACTTTCTATGCCACAATTCTCAAATTCATTGAGCAAAATCATATTTTCTAGCACATAAACAGTTTTGGTTGCCTGTGTCTGTGATTTATCTATACTGAGTTTCTATTTCACTTTTGAATATAATGTTTTGGAATTTCTAATGCTACACAAGGTAGAGAAAAATTGAAACAAATCAAATTTGAAACTACTAGGTATGTTTGTTTTCAGTGGCAGAAAAACAGTACATTGAGAGAAAAAAATATCAATTATAATAATACAGTTCCTGTTAAAAAACATTTTGTGGTTTTTCATCTCTATTGCTACACGAGGATGACACATTTTTAGTTCCTATTCTATTTTCATTTTAATAAGGGATTATTTTAGCATTGTTGGAAATATTGATTCTACATTCCTTCATATATTTTTGTAGCTTAAAGGTGTTTTGTAAATATACTATGAAATACTAGCTGATGCTCAGCATTTTATTTGGTATGTTGAAATATTCTGATTAAAGACATTGCTAAGTTTAGAATGAGTACTTGTTTTGTTTGCTGTGATGTTTTTGATGAAGGGTTTTCAAAAAAGAATTAAATGCAAATAGAAGCAAGTCACCCCTTGAATATAGGGGCTCGAGTGACCCCGAAATTAAGGGTGGAAAAAGTCAAGTTTTGGAGTAGAAAGATATATACATGCTCATTATTTACTTTTAAAGAAGGGTAGGTTCTACTCCTTTTCTGGAGTTAAAAAAGCACCAGATGTGGAGTAGAAAAAATGAGATAAAAATCACTCACTTGATGGTAAATTCTACTCCCTTAAAGGAGCAAACAGAATCAACCAGTTGCTCCCATTTTGGAGTAATTTTCACTCCCCTAGGGGAGTGGAAAAAAGGGAGTTGAAATTACTCCAAAAAGAGAGTTGTTTTGTACCTCGAATTTTTACTCCCTTTTTGGAGTTAAAATAACTCCCTGAAATTAACAGTGTTGGTGATTGCAGAATGTTGTCTACTATGTGAAACAACTGAAAATTTACGATATGCATATACTAAACTACGATCGCTGATTCCAACATGATCAGCGCCGGAGCAAACAATTCAACAACGCTTTCCCGTTGTTGTACAGGTTCTTCACTTGCAGTAACAGTATATTTGTTTGTGGAGGTGTGTGAGAAAGCTGAACAAGTTTGACCGACTGGTTCTTTAACCCTATATAGCCCGGGGGGGGGAATCCAACCCCCAAGTACATTATTGTGAATTACTTTGGAACGCATGGATTTTCCTAAAATTGTATTGGCAATCTTCTGATATCTATTTCGTTGTGTTCCATTTAATATTGACAACGAAAGAACAATTTTGGAAGTGTATACTTATCAAAACTTAGCAGTTCAAGGTTTGTTTTCAAGATTTGTAGCAAACAGGCCAATCAATTTTCAAAACAATGCATTATGGGTATTTTTATTTTTTTTCAAAGTTTCTATTTTTTGCTTTTCTTTTCAACGTACGAGTAAAGTTTCGTTTGTAAATAATATGCTAGTGTATATTTATATTCAGAAATTAAATTCAGATCCATTTTGAGCAGTTTTATTAACTGCTGTAGCTATCTACAAAAACAAAAAACAAACACGTTGTGTATGACGTCATAATAACGTCCCAATTTTTTTATGGTTATAACATTTCCTAATTGAAAGGATGTTACAATTAAAGTTAGCAAAACACATTCTTTCATGTT
>JAOBRD020089597.1:0-10306 GCA_027575215.2 Hydrozoanthus sils
ATATATCGTTAACGATGACGATAACAATTGAGTTAGCGATAACGACAACGTCAATGATAATGATAACAATAGCGAAAGTGATACCGATAACGATAGCGACATCGTCAAGGATAACAATAGCAACAGTGATAGTTATAAAGATAACAACATCGTCAACGATAGTGATAAAAATAGTGATAACGATAGCGACCTCGTCAACAGTAACAATAACAATTGCGCCACAGTGATAGCGATAAAGAGTGGATTTGTTTAATTGATAAAATTGGGAAATTAAGTTTACTAAATAGAAAGTTAATTATATAAGTACTTTGGTTTGATATATCAGGCAAGTCTTGCGCTTCATTAAATTCGTATTTGATTATTAATTCGTTACATTTTTATGTTGTTTTGTTATATCTGTTCGTAGTTGTATCTTCTACGCAATTTTTGAAGGGCCTTCAGGGTTATTTTCAATGCTAACTTTTCGAAGAGTTTGGGAATATCATCCGCCGACCCCGTTCATTGACTTATTCCTTCGAAGTCAACAAACTAGCTATAGGGTGGCTGGCTTGATTTGTCTCTTTCGATTCGATAGAGCAAATGAAAGAAACCCCATTTACACTACAGAAAAAAACCCTGCTAGGAAAGAATTAATTTTGCTGAAGGGTATAAAATTAATTCCATCGAGGCAAGGATGAACTCGGCTGTGTAAGGCTGCAATTAATTACCAAGCCCGGATTCGTTTAATTTGGGGTTTTAGTGTAACGCCTGCAGACGTTGGCCTTTCTAAATTTATCCTTGCCCAGTGTTTCTCTTTGTAGTGCAAACGGGATTAGAGTCTCGACCAATTTTTCCCCTACCAACTTATTTTCGGTACATGCAAAAAAATCATCTCTTTAGACAAAACTAAATCAACTAATGACGTCCCATGTGTACGCAATTTAAAATAACACACCGGCATTCTTAGGAGAAATATAAATGCTAAGAAATCGAAAAAAATCGACCACTGTCAAAATATAAAATCATCGTTGGCAAGTCCATCAGCAACGTTTTGGTTGGATTTGTGTTTTTCAACAGAATCAGTTATAGCCTTCTCATGCATATACTCACCTTGAAAATTTTTAAAAATCAGATAAAATAACAAAAATCATACAATTTTAATCCATAATAGCCAACTTTATCGGCCAACTGTACTTATAGCCAAATATAACCAATCGAAGCAGTAACAATTTTCAATAAAACTTAAGCATGCAGTCAAACTGGATACTAATTACAAGTGTAACTATGCCGGAAAAGCGTAAGGAATATTTTGTGTCCTCTGCATGCACGCCGCGGCCGTAAACACCACTATCATGCACGAAAACCAAAACTTGTACTTGAAAGGAAAGCGGTTATCCAACGCAACCAGTAGAAATTAAGGTATTCATATAAGTCCTGAATGATAAACAAGCTTTAAACAGTAAAATGAAAAAGAAAATACTCAGTTGGTTGCTTGTCACTAGAGATGATGTATTTGTATCACATTTTTCATCAACTCATGATAAGTTAAAGCACCATTTTTCATTCTTTACTCCAAGCATTCTGTACTCATTTTACTTATCTTTCTCGTTACACTTACTGCAATGGAAAGGTATTTATACTGACTGACGCAGCTTTTGTCAAGCGGGAAATTAAACAGATTGACGTTAAATTCATGGCAAGGCCGATAGCTTACCTTGTGAATGACGGGATTTTATATTGTCGACCATGCTTGAATATGATTTGGAAATAATTGATCAACATGTACTCGGCCGACATGATACCGAAATCCTTGTCGTTTCGATAGTTTAAACAAACTTAGCGATTTCTTGTTCATAAACAATGAACGTATTCAGAAATAGGACAATACGGCTGATGAATATTCCGGTTCTCAACAGGTGCATCAATTGATCGATGCTCCATGTTAAAACTTTAATACCTTCCTCGATATTGTAACGCTGTATCTACCCTTTTTCATTTGCATCAATAATAATGTCTTTCTTCTACACCAAAACTATTTGTCACCGTTTTCCGTGTAGGAACCAATTTTTCTTTAAAAATCAGAGGTGAGCGCGCGAACAGAAACGTGTTCCTGGATTCCTTAGGGATGCCTTGCCTTGAGTTCTGTAATGACTGAGAAAGAAAAAGCCAAACAAAAACGCAAAATTGTGCCAACGTATCGAACCTTTATTTCATTTCTTCATGAGGGCGACCAATAAAGAACCGAAATAAAGGTTCGAAACGTTGGCACAATTTTGCGTTTTTGTTTTGCCGTTACTTTCTCAGTCGTACAGGAACCAATTGATGCATTTTAAAATTCAGTTTCTTCAAAAACCTTGCAAAATAAATAAATAACAGTTTGATTTTATGACCGATATTGAATCTTTTTTTAAAAAAAATTATTTTGAATTTTGGGGTTCAAGTGCATTGAAGAAATGCAAAATGGTTTCCGTGTTTAACAGGGAAACCATTTTATTAAGCGATGCGCTTGTGGTTGCTATTCATTTGGCTTTTCGGCAGTTTCTGGAATTGGAATATAATAGCTAGGAAAACTCCAAAGAAAAATTAAGTATATCTTTTGAATTTGGCTTCCATAACTGGCCGCAAAATAAAACGCCGGGGCGGGAGAAAGTTCTCATGTAAAATGGTTTTTGGCAAATCAGAGCGCGCGTACTTTTTGAATTGTTTTAGTTATCTTATAAAATTAATTACATTCTGCGCGCACTAAATAAGTACTTATTTCAAGCAATTTATTTTCTTATACAAGAGAAATTCGTTTCTTCCTTTATATCATGAAAGACCCTTGATCCAGGCCAAACTCAGATAAAAACGCGCAGGGTTCCTGGGGACGAGATAAGTTTAAAGGTGCCATTTTCAAATGAGCTACAGTAACATCGAGTGTGCTGGATGCACGCGCTGTCTAAGGCGTGCAGAACGATAGCAGCGGCTGTGATGGAGTCGTTTTACGCCGTACGTGTTGGTAGAAAGACTGGTATATTTCCCACGTGGTATGTTAACTCATCGGTACTTGATAATCACCAAGTTCTTCGTGTCAGTAAAAAACTGGCACGATTCCTGTAAAACGACCAAGTGCCTTAAAATACTCAAACAAAGGAATCGTCACGAGATGCTATTCTGTCAGTTCGAAAGCATTGGATAATTTGTTGTTGTAAAGTTCTTAGCATTGTGACTAAAGTTAAGATTTCAGGCCTGGTGTCAACACGAAAGACATCAGAATGGTTCATGAGATCAGGAAATGAATGTCGAGATTACATTTAAATTGTGATTTGTCCAAAGTCACCTGGTTCTTTAAAATTAATTATCTCAAGTAACCTGATAAGTCAAGCAATTAGTTTTGAGCATCTGCAGGTAGTCACATTGAAAAAAGCTTTGAGTTATGGTAAACTGATTCAAGGGAACAAAACTAAGTTTATGTAGTGCGGAGGGTTGAAAGTGGACTGAGTTTGAAATAAATGGTGCTAATATTTGTAAAAACAGGATCAAAACCGTAATAGCTCAATTTAATTTGAAAGCTAACACTGGTAATTAGAGTTTTTTTCCAACTTTGAGTTATCAGGATTTTTCTTTGAGTTTGGATTTTTGTTGACAGTACAAAGATTTGGTAAACTAAGTATCCCTGTGTATTCATTGACACCATACTCGAAGCAGTTCAGAAGTTTAAGGGGGTAGTCACACCAAACCCCTCCCCTCCCAATTGAAAAAGAGCAATTGAAGGGCCTAGTGCAAAAACAATGTAAGTGACTTTATATTATAAAGAGGTAGCAGGGATAAAGTAGGGAGAGTTGACAACTTAATTAGCAGTCACTTACATCATTTTTGCAGAAGGCCCCTCAAATGTGTAATGGTAAGACACTAAAAACAACAAAATTTGGCATATAGCCCTGGTTAAGATTATGATACTCAGGGGATGGGAGGTAACTCATATATATATATATATAAGCTATACAGGGATCTGTTACATATATTCGATCTTCTGATCATAAACGGGGTATGCTTTTGATGCCTCATGGGTGGTGGAACCAGGGGGGAGTACTGGGGGGGGGGCACTGGCCCCCCAATAATTTGGTTGGGGGGCCAGGTCCCCCCAATAATTTTTTGCTTAACCACAATAACTTTTGAATAGGAGTTTTAGATCTTATAACAAACTATAAAAATTTCCACGGTGCCTCCCCAATTTTTTGCTTCTGCCACAGACGTGCCTGAACTTTACACAGGGTATACATATCGCTCCTTTAGCCATCATAAAGCCAGTAGTAGTTCTGATGCTTGGAATATATTATAAGCAGGGTGTGATTTCATAATAAGAATCATAAACAGGGTATAGAAATTTATGATGTAACAAATACTGGGTCAGGGTTTCAGAGACTGGCTGCAACCCCAAAGCATGCATGGCTGTAGTTTGTTTTGTTTTCAATACTGGTACCTACAGTAGTTGTTAAAAATAAAAATTATTTAATGAATTTGATCTTTATTTATGTGTCAAAGTACTAAGCTAATTGGGGACAGGATTAATTGTATACTTATCTATGTATACTGATGTATACTAAAGGACAGACCTCAACACCAGGTTGAAACCATGCTCTAATCAATCAGTTGTGGTTCAGTATTTGATACCTCATTAAGTTATACAATACTACTATGATTTGAATTACATTGTATAGCTACAGTACATGCATGTGTAGTGCTGATAGCCAAATTTATTTATCATTATAAGTAATTTAATCAATTTTCTACCTCAGGGCAGATTGTGAGAAGCAGGTCAAAGGGTTTTCAGGTGCCAGGTTTAAGAAGTTCAAAACATTCACAGAAGCAAAAAATTTTGTCTATGCAGAAACAACACCAAACTCTGTAAGTAAATTCATAATATTTGATTAAATATTGTATATAATTATATAGTAGTAACTGAGTGAATGGGAGAGATTATGGAATGCTTACAAGTTGCTCCTTGCATGAAGTATGCATACTTGTCTATTAATTTTGAGCAACATTATACATCTAAAAGTCACTCTCATACACTAGTACTCAGTTACTGTGATTTATGGCAGTCAATGGTGCAATGGGTGAGTGGAAAGCTTGCTTGCATGCTCGACTCATAATCCTAGGATGGCTAGTTTGAGCCCCACTCAAATCACTGGTTGAGTCTTTGAGCAAGATGCTTTACCTGATTTATTCCAGTTGCCTCAGCTGTATAAAATAAGTACAAGCTCTGCTTGGGGCTAACTTGTGATGGATTAGTGTCCTGTCTGGGGGCCTAATGAGATAGTTCATTACGGCTTTGTACTAGTGCCCTCAAGGGTATGGGTGATAAATTAAAGCCTCTAAAGTCAACAGAATTTTCGGACGAATAGATCGAGATTTGTACAACTTCACTAACATCATGCATGGTCAGGGCAATGTACATCTTAACTTCATGTTATATGTTAAATTCATGTTCTCTGCTATTCATATAAAATGAATACATTCAGCTGATAAAATAATATTGAGGAAAGTTGCATTAAAAGTCATGCAGAAACTATGGTATATATGAGATTCTACATGTTCTCTCAATCATCAACGACGTAGATTGACAAGTTGTTTCAACGGCAGAAAAGTTTCATATCAATATAATCACAAGTGATGATATGGAAATCATACATTCCAATTGGCTGTTTTTTTATATCACCATGTGTGATTGATATGGATGGCTGATGTGTTCTATATTAATTCACCGATCTGCTATGTAAATACAAACTAAGTGTGTGATAACAATTTTTATTGTGATAAATATTTCTACCTCCCTGATGTAACTTTTTTCTCAGGAAATCCCAGGCTATGTTTTTTTCTATAGGAGACTGGGGCTGTGGGATTATTGCCTTGTTTTATAATTATTATATCTTTAGTTAGTTATTACAGTGTTCTAACAATTTGTTATGTGATTCAATTGACTTGTTGAATGTGAAATGTAACTTTTAAAGTAAAAGTTTTATTTGTATGTGATATGCAAGAACTTATATATAAAGGCCACAGGAATATCCTGGAGTGAACTTGTAAAATTGGTAAAAATCAGAGAGGAGAATGCTTGTGTGTGACCTATGTGCCTCATGGGATTCAAGGGTTGAGTGTGAGTGAGTGAGTGATATGCAAAATAATGACTTAGTCTATGCTTTACACAGCTGTTTATTTGGTAATTACATGTACAATACCTAGATGTTTTCATTGATTGGCAAGAAGTATAGGGTACCTTGTCACCAAGGATTATGATAATCGTTAATTTGTAGATTTACTTCCAAAATTTGCAGTTATTGATTAAGCATAAATCAACAGCATGCTAAGACTTTTACAGAAGCATCATATTTACTGATTATTCCCTGAAGTGGAGGCAACTATTATTATGGATATTTATAAACCATGAAGCAGTGAGTTAAATATCTTTTACTATTCCACAACACTGAGGGGGATATGAATTGTTTTAGTATAAATCAAATAGGCCTTCCTTTTTGTTCATAAGAGTTCCTTCCTTGCAATTGTTTGTTTTCATAATTTCATCTTCCAGAACAGAGGCAAAGCTGGATGCCCTTTTTTCAGTTTACTAGATGAGTGAAGGAAGGTTCAGGTTTGGTTAACCAAGCAGAGTGCCAAAAGTGATTTTCACCTAGCTGTTTGGTTGATACTAATCACAACTAATGTTCAGGGCTAGGGCCCTAGGAGGGGTGATGAAAAAAGTCTGAGATTAAATGCGAAAATGTCTTTGGTAATTCCACAATATCAGCTTGCCTAGGCCTTGTAGCTACTAATGTTTAATCCTGTCAATAGACTAATTTTTTTATATAGCATACATATTGAAGAATATATTAATTACTTTTAATATATTTTACTAATTATTACTATGGATGGTAAAATCTTGTGTTGATTTTTTAGGTTTCAAACAAGACTTATAGAAACTTTAAAAGGAAACACTCAGCTGAAGAAACAGGCAGTAGTTCATTTGAAAAACATTCAAAAAGACCTCGCCGAACCAAATTGATTGAACCACTCCCAACGCAAGATGGATCCGGCTCATCCAGTGGGTGTGATCAGTTACACATTGTTTATAGTGATGGCTGCTGCACCAAAAATGGTCGTAACGGTGCCAGAGCAGGGATTGGTGTGTATTGGGGGCCTAGAGATGACAGGTTGGTTGAGTGTGTTTTTAAGGTCATTCTATTGAAATAAAACCTACATTCATCTGAGATTTTTGTCAAATTTTCCTCATTTGCCAAGCAATATAGGTAAACTGCAAAAGTGAAACAAAAAAAGGGGTTATAAAAAGGGGTGTGCCCATATAACTTTTGAGATATATGATTGATACAAATACCCCTGGCTCTCCAGGGCTATTTTTCTGTTGTTGTCAGCTTGAAATTAAAACTACAGTTTCCTCGTGTGGCCAACCAACAAGATAACATCGAGGAGCATAGGGGAAGTAAAGGAAGATAACAGCAAGAATTCTCTTCAATAAGGAGAATAATTTCTGTTATGATTTTCAGCAAAATCAGATTTGATAACCTGGAGGCATTTTCATGTGCTTTTGTTGTTGCTATAATTCCTGTACCTAAAGAAACAGTGTATTCTTGCCCATGTTTTTCATATTTTTCCAAACTTGCAACACTGAGATTTTTCCTATTTTTTCTCTTTAAAGCAATTGTTGGTGCTGAAGAAATAAAGAGCATAATTTATAGCAATCTGCAGTTTTACACTGGACACAATTTGTACTCAGAAAACCCTAATAAAAGTATAGAGCAAAATAGTGGTGGAAAATCTTTCAAAATTAATACTGTAATAATAGTATAGGGTGGAAAGATTTCAAATACAACTTTGTTAAACATTAGTATTTGATAAAAAAACTTCATGATATAGCCTTTTTTTCTTGGTGATGGGTGCTGTTTCTTGTCAAAAATTACACAAGTGTATAAACACTGAGCATATTGTGTTCAAAAAGAAAAATATTGCTAGTCTGCATGAAAAAGCTGCAGTGGAGATATTTGGCTTCCAAAACCCAGAAACTAAAAATGTACAGTCTTTAATAAGGTGCGTATAGAGCGGAAATTTAGGCCAAAATAAATAATTTTTTAGTACAAATTATTATACTGCTATTAGGGACTTCAGAGTAGTTGCTGAACAGAGATGGTTTGAGAGGGCTGGGTAGGGGGGAGGGGTAGAGTAAAGGAGGTCGTAACCCTTCCTCATCTGGGAGTTTGGAAGTTACTATTTATTTCCATCTTGGCTAACTTGATTGTTTCACAAAACGGTAGGTAGTTCATACCCCTTTTTGCTTTGTAACCTGGCCTTTGATGGCAAAAATTTGAAATAAATTACTATCAAAAAGAGTTAATGTAGCATGTAGTTCACAGTGCGTTTTAAACGTGATGAAAATCCATAGGCAAAACATCATTAGATTGGTCACTTTTATACTTATATTTTGTTTTCTTAGAAATAAGAAAAAAATTGTTTTGTTGATGAAAACGTTTGAAATATGTCCAGAGACGACAAATTGCTCACAAATATGGTGAAAATAGAGCACATAAAGCTATTCAAGGGTGAAAATGGAATATTTATTCTTGACCCCTATAATCCAAACTCAATAATTTGAAATATTTTGCATTTCCCTTGAGACTTCGAATTGTCGGGGTCGAACTGTATCATACAGTAAAGATAAAATTTTCACTGTCTTCTGTAATATTATTAAACTTTTCCTAAAAGGGCTTATAGTGTTGAAATCAAACTGCTATGCATAGATAGAAGATATTACATGGTCGCCGGAGATACGAATTTTATCTTCCAGTCGAGTGCTGAAAAAATATCTCACGAGTGAGCTCAGCTCTTTCAACACGAGAAGATAAAATTCACATCTCCAAGCGGCCATGTAATTTTCTTTTTATCCCATACTAAGTGAGATTCTCTCAATCATCCACGAAGTAGATTGACAAGTTGTTTTAACGGCGGGAAAAGTTTCATTTCAATCACACGTGATGATATGGAAATCATGCATTCTGATTGGTTGTTTTTAATATCACCACGTGTGATTGATATTGGTGGCTGATGCGCTCTATATTTCACCGATCTACTATGTAGATATCGAACTAGGTATGTGATAATAGTATTAATCGTATAATTCCCAGTCAGTTATCAATATCTAACTTCTTTAAACATGGCATATTCCAAAAAAGATATTTGGTACTGCGAAAATGAGTAACGTAAGACGTATGGATAATGAATTCTCCCAAACTTGTATTTATAAAAAGTATTGGCTTCAGTTGGGACAGTTCACTATAATTACAACTGGGACTGAATCAATGGGTTTTATTAATATGATGTCTTTGTGCAGGAACATTAGTGAGAGACTTATGGGAAAACAGACGAACCAAAGAGCTGAAATATGGGTATGTGTTATGTAAAATTAGGCATGTTGTAGATATTGCCCCAATCGGCTAATATCTAATTTTTACTGTCTTTACCTAAATTGATATACAACATAACACATTTTGGCAAAGAGAGACAAGTCAAACAAAGAAAACAAGAATTAAACTGCGCTATAAAAGGGTTAGTTCCTGCCAATTCAAATTTTAAACCAAGAGCAGGTTCAACTTATCTCTGAGCGATGAAAAAATGGAAACTCATAACCGCGCTAAGACTAAATATTCGTATCAACTTGTTAATATAAAGTGGTAGTGAAAAGAAATGCAAGCAAAGTTCGTTCCTTTTCGTCCTTTGAGGTTTCTGTTAAAAATTTCGATACCGGAAGTTTTTTTGTTTCGGCGAAGTCTTCACATCTCCTAAATAAAGTTTCGCTCATTAGCAAACCGCGCATTTCGTTGAAACTTCGCGTATTTCGCAGTTTTTTTTCTGTTTCTTTTTTTTCCATTGCTGTTTTATGTTACGTTATAATTTCCTTCTGTTTTAAACATAGATTAACAAAAAATAATCATGCTTCCGAAGTAAATAGTTATTCTGTTCATATGTTACATTAAACAGTTTTACACTTGTTTCACGTCATGTCTTCAGTTTCCGAGGTTGAGCAACCACTGAAAGTGACGAGCACCTGACACAGGCCTTTAATAGCGCGGCTTTTTGTTTAAAGTCACTATCAAGCTTATTTTTTTAAGTTCCAGATTTAAACTGTTGTCATCTGTGAACTCTAAAATCGAAGAACCAAAGAAAATTTCCACGTCTAAGTATGCTTTTTAATCAAAAAAGACTGGAAAGTAAATTTTGACCGAGCAGGCCGGGGACTGGTAACCTGTGACGTAGCAGCAGTGAGTTATGTGGTTTTTGT
>JAOBRD020089705.1:0-10305 GCA_027575215.2 Hydrozoanthus sils
AGAACAAACAACAGAACCACAATAATTTGTAATAAATAAAGTTTCAGTTATAAATTTCTTCAAACAATGTTGACTGAAGTAAACAGCTTCCGCATGCTGAAGAACTCGGTAGTCTGTCGAGTAAATATGTTAAATTGGTGCTTCAACTACAAATATATTGTTTTTTTCTTACCTTTCAAATTTTTACACCATATTTCGTTGCTGCCTTCGTTTTTTCTGGAACTTTTTTGTCAATTAGAAGCTTCAAATCGTCTACAGAAACGACAAAAAATCAATAAGATCTTACAACGAGAGGCCGTCTTTACGAAAACAGCAGCGAATGTCAGATTTGTTGCGTGCTTTCCTGGCACCTAAAGTTCCTCATCCACAAACTAGTACAGTTATTCCTGAACAGGAAATCTCCGACAGTTTAACAAGACCTGTAAGCAGGCCAGTGGTTGTGCAACAACAATCCAACTTCACAGCACATGGCGGCCGAGCGAGTGGCCATTTCCCAACCGCAAACAACTTCTACGGCTGCACTGTAAATATTCACCACCATTATAGTCACAGTGGCGAAAAGCTTAATTTTGAAGTTTCGTTGTGGACAGTGAACATTTCGAACATATTTTTGAAGCTTTTTAAAACTTTTCACGTTCATGTTTAGCCGCTCGCCATCTTCAGCTTTCATTGACAAGTTTTGTACATGCGCGATGCGAGTTAATTCACTCATGCATTAAATCACTGTATGTTTCAAAGTCCGGAGTTGTATGTTTTGGTTTTTTTATTATCAAAGAACCGATTAGTTGTTGCCATGTTGGAAAATAAAAGTTTCAGCAGAATGTTTGATTCATATATCCAGTTGTTTATTTATAATAAAACAATTATTCCACTCACGCTTGTTGGATATGAGGTGAAATAGCCAACTCGGCGCTTCGCGCCTCGTCGGCTATCTATCACCTCATACCCAACGCGCGTTGGTGGAATAATTGTTAGATATAACGTAAAAAGACTGCGAGTCAACCTTATAGCTTAAAATCAACAAAAGGCCGCGATTTCCGTGTTGTAGTAGACCATCGGTAAAGGGATTGGTGCTAAAGCCGTAAATTTGAATACTTCTGAACGTATCTGTGATTGCACATTACAATAATTTGTAAAACTGACTCTTACTTTTTCGAGCGTTAGTCAATAATAAAAATACATTTGTGACTCGACATTTTGATTTCTTTCAAACTGAAGGCGTAATTGCAGTAGCAAAATGTGCCTCAAAGCATTTCCTTTACTTCACCAAGCGATGAAATGATAATCTAAGATGAAACTTCGTTTGCCTGCTGTCTTTGTTTTTTTCTGATTTAACTTCAGCACAAATGTTTTACTATGTCAAAAAGCGATACCGGATTGGTTGGCTGTTCAGTTTCTTTATCGGGGTTAATGCTCATAAGGCACTGCGTATGACAGCAGTTTCTTAGTGGCAAAAAGGTTTATTTGACTCTTAAAAAGCTTCCGACAGAGGATAAAAGCCACTCGGTAAATATGGAATTCAACATAAAAAGGAAAGTAGATTCCATATTCGAAGCTAAATTTATGTTTTCTTACTGTAAATATACAAAGACACCAAGAGAATTGTCATTGTCAAACTTTAATTTTCCTCGTGTCATTCCCTCCACAAACTGTTTCGCTAGCTAACGCGCTGCTGGTCGGTATATACTTCTTTAATTCCTGACTCAGTAACCTCTTCGATTTCGCTACTTTGTTTCATCAAAGAATGTTAATGTAAATAAAAATTTAGACTGGAAACAGTAGGCAAGAACAAGAAAGGGCAACAAATGAACTATTTGCACAAATGCAAAACTATAAACTGCACCAATCGTCATTGAAAGAGCGATTAACGCATTCGCTTCATCTAAAACGCCGACTTAATAATGTAAACAAAATGAAAAACAGAGATAAAGAACGTAAAAGGGGCAGCATACGACACTACATGCATAAATGTAAAAACAAACTGCGTCATTATCTAAAGAGCGATAAATGGATTCGCAATATTCTACCATCAGAATTGTTGCCAGATACGCTTTTCCACAAGCACAAATACTTTTAATACAATGATTGTTTTGATGCTCAATCGGCAAACGCCGAGATTCAAATTTCGAAAATTGTTTCAAGACAAACTCTAATCACAACCTTTTTTTTCTTTCTGACTCGCAAGTGGAGTGTATAGTCTGAGGTTAATGTAATGCACCGTTTCCGCAACGGTTAAGGAAGCCTGAGGGACAGCCGATGGTTTTTGCTTTTTCTATTTCTTTTCTAAGCGTTATCAGAGTTAACTGGGGAAACATGTATAAGTTACATATATTTTGCTAAAACGAATGAATACAAATTACGAAGTCTTCATAATCGTAGAAAGTGAACCTAAAAGATGTTCTGTAGCTCGAAAGCGAAAACCAAGTGAACACAGTTGAAAAAAAACTCACTTAATAAACGTCACACAAAAATAAATTCTCGAGAACTGCAAAGTTTCCCGTGAATTGTTGACTGAAACAAATTCTTAGTTCTAGGAATTGAAATGTTTGAGCCTTTACTACTCAACTCACCAAGTCTAAACAGAACGGCCTAAGGGTCTTTCCAACTCATTAGCGAGATTACTCACCTTAAAAAATCTTTTAAATCTCCGGTTACCAAACTCGATTTTCAACTCTTGTTTTGATTTATAACACAGATAGATTTCCCTGGCGTTGAGTTTAGTTTTTTCAATAAATTAATGCGGGTACGAGCTGTGAGCTGAGTACACTGTGCGACTATCTTTACACGGTTTGATTTTTCTACTTTTTTGACCCCCAAGTTTTGTCGAATCTCTACGCGAAACGTTAAGACTAGAGTGTTCGATTCTGTGAATGTCCAATGAGTATGGAAATAGATTCCAAATCTTTTGCCTCAGGTTAGATGAGCAACTCACAACTTGTGACGCCAAGCCACAAACATATAAAATTGAACCTAAACAAGGGAATCATAAGGATCAGACATCACGGCAGA
Source organism: Hydrozoanthus sils (assembly GCA_027575215.2). Taxonomy (NCBI): domain Eukaryota; kingdom Metazoa; phylum Cnidaria; class Anthozoa; order Zoantharia; family Hydrozoanthidae; genus Hydrozoanthus; species Hydrozoanthus sils. Next base: position 3,010 of record JAOBRD020089705.1, read on the forward strand.
GTCTCGTCAGCCGCAGAAAATGATTTTTTGGTTTTCTTGTTCTATGCCTTTGAGAAAAGAAGAAGCTAGGAGCCCTAGAGCTTGCAGGTAAAACGATTACTTAATCTTCACGTATTTTAGAATACTAGCTCTCTTTTCGTTGTACTGCGGTTTGTATTTCATCAGGTGGCCTTTCTGAGCTATACATCAAAACTGTACGAACAAACGTGACTTAGTAATTACAAGACGTACTATATCGAGCTAGGGTGATATATCATTAGCTTTGTATTAAGGGAGCTGACTCTTCAGTGCTCAACATTGCATAGTAAGATAACTTTGCTTTATGAAAGTATTGGAGGCAATAGATTTATCGTATTGTTTTCACTATGTTAATAATCACACATAATAAAGAATACGAATAATCAACTCGAGTTGAGAGACGAAAGTTCTTAAAACAGAATTAGTTGATAATCGGATCTGGTATTGTGGCGGCTAAAATGTTGGCTTTTTCAGTATCACTGAACACTTTAATTCACAGACTGATAAATCCTTTGCAAACGGATTGAACAAACGGATTTGTTAGAGTAGACTGAATCGTTTTTAACTCATTCGAGCCGCCAAACAAAGGTGTGTGTTTTTTTTTGTTCACGTCAAAGCTATATATCAATTATATTATGTCTCGATCAGTAGCAATTGCATTGGACTAAAGACAAAATGCGTGGAGTCCATATAAGTTTCGCAGTAGTTTATGAAGATGATCTCCTCGCAATAAACGAAGAACTAAGCCGTGTACCAAGATATTCTCTACAAAGGCGAAGAAGTTTGGCAGTTCGATATTTGTTTCTTAAACAAAAACTGTATTTCACATCAACATGCATCCAAAATATTCGGAAGGAATCTCTTGTGTCAATGAGTAGCCACATCAAGCCATACATCATTGCATCGTGATCCGTTGATTTTTTGTAAAAGAAATTTATCTAAACTGATACGTCTCAGCAAGCCAAAAGGAAATTTTTTTTGTAGAGAAAGCGAGCTTTTGTACGAGTGCACACATTTAATTGATTTATTAAGCTCTAGCTCACTCTAGCCGTTGGATATTTCAACCTGCCATGCAAGGTTCTCATCATGCAGCATTGTAGGTCTAGCTTCCTTTTTGGCTGTATTTTATCATAGCGATTATGGCTGTCAGTATAGAAATTGCTTGCATGCATGATGCTTATAGTTTTAACAGGATATTTTTTTCATCGTTCTCACAGTGTCTTGAATTCTTTGGCATCTAGATATATAATTCTGGGCAGTTCATTTTGAATTTTTATGGTCTGCCCAAACTGAAATTAAATGTTCTACGCGTTTTGTAGCTATTTTGTAAATTGAAGCAAAACTGATAGAGTTCTGATGTACACTTCCTGTGTTTGGCAATCATACTGATACTGACAGCAGTCGGTCTTGGGGATTTTTTTTTTCAACTTTACTAAAACACTGTAGCTAATAGGCAGTGTACTTGAAAGAGTTCTGTTTGAAGTCCTATATAGGCAATGGCAGTCGAAACGCATTCCGGAAGCCGAAAAAAATAATCATTCATTGAGAAACCGATCTTCAGTTTTCAATTTAGACTGGCCATATCCTCTCCCACAAATCACTCAATTCTCTAAGCGGATAAAAAAAAGTGCGTTGTTGAATTTATTTGGAGAGTTGTAAACGAATAAGTCATTTTCCGCCTTGTTGCTAAATCGAAGGATAATGTTTTGATGGATATCGGCCTCGAAAGTTCTTTTCTCGGGAAAATCTTTTGTCATTCAGGCTTCTACTCAAAACGGACATTATCCTCCATTAGTATATGACAGCTTGGCTACGCGCGATTTGATTGGTTTAGAAATAGTAGATGTGAGACAATATTTACCTCCGAAATAGTAGATAATGAAGCTGAAACATAAAGGGCGGACGCGAAATTTTCGTCCGTTTCGAGTATAATGAAATTGAAAAAATGACAGAAAATGCTATTCCTCAAGCACCGTTAAGGCCAAAAAAAAATTGGTTTAAAAGCATTTCAAGGTCAGTAAGCTTTATTTTTACATTTGTTGTTGTAAATTAAGCTGTTCGTGCGCGAGTTTCGTCACTTGCTGTGGTTCAATTAACAAAAGCATTTTTCTTACAAATTTTTTGTTTGTCATAAAAGAAAAATTCTGTAGATGATCGAGTTGCCAAGCTGGTATACACTAAAACACTTATCCTATTTCGGTGGATAATAGTTTAATGAACTGATCTACAGAGCGCCCAAGGCGTTTACTAGATATTCTGCCGCTATCCATCTCAATTGTATTATAGCCGGATAAATGTTAATCATTCGCTTCGTTTTGTTTAAAATATTTACTAAATACAATGTATGCTCTTTGAAGTACCTTTTTATTCGTATATGTGTGGTTCTATCGTTGAACGTACTACATTTTTTGCCTATCAATTAGTGAAAAAGAATAATAAGTTTAACTATCCATTGTTCGGTTGACTTACGATTGCTTGTAAAATATATAAAAGTCCTACTTCCTTACCCTTTCCCTCCCCCTCAGTTGTCAAAGTAGCTCCTTACCCTCCCCCCTTTAAGTTGTCAGACTCAGTTAAAACCCCTTAGCTAAAGTTTATTTCAACTTTCTAGATCTTGAACTCTTTAAAACTCTTACCATTTTGAGTATACTTTTAATTGATATTATAAAGAATTACGCTTACTTTTCCTGCCAAGATCAAGACTGAAGATAATACCTGACATGGTTCAACAAGTTTGAAAAAGCTTTTGTTTGATCCAAAAATACCGAATACATGAGATAAAGAGAAACCTCAAAGCATTCGTAAAAACCTCAATATACACAGTATATGTAAACAAAAATGCCTCTAGCTCAACGAAATTCTCATCTAAAGTTTCAACACCTGATTTGTTGTTGTCGACTAAAAAAAGCTCCAAACAAGTGATGTTAAACGCAGATTGACTAGTCAAGAGATGGGTTTAAAGGTCAAATACTTTAGAATGTAGTAATAATTGAACAGATCCTGTAACTGCTCTTAGTGCGGATTCACTTGTCCCGACATATTAATTCGCTGAAATCGGCTTGTGAGTAATTCCCTTCATGTCGCTTGCAAAGTTCTTAAAACAACAGGTATGCCTAATGGCGTCATTGAACTATCTCAGTGATTGCTAAATCAATATTTATTGAAATGTTTGCAGTGGACTCTTTCAGGGGTCGAGGTGACTTGCAATACAATCAGGCCCCGTAGGTGGCTCTGCCGATCTCGATCTCTATATAGTTGTCATTCTTTCAAAACATGACTCTTGATGCGAGTATTTGTGCTTGTGCCATTGAGGACTTTCGTATCAGTTTAAATTTTTCGTCCGATGGAAATTCAGAGTGTGTTTTACTAGTTCTGACAAGGTTGCCCTTAAAGAATGCATGTATAGCTGTGTTTATGTTCACTTGTCGGATCCCACTTGTCTTGAATGGTTGTATCTGTTCGGTTTACACGTATTATTGCCTTTGAATATCACCAAGTATTTAATAATAGATTTGGGTGAAGCCCGTGAATACCTTCCTCTTTGTGATACTTGGGAGTTAACAAACGCTTGCTGTAACACAAGATATCTACAACCACGCTATGTATTCTATATGTCACAGCTAAATAGCTCTTGCTTGGCACGGCTCGTTAAGCTCTATTGTATTTACTCTGAGCCTCTCCAGAAAAACCTGCAACTATCATGGATTTATGAAAGCATCGAAAGTTGCATAATATGTTTATCTTCGCTATTGTTAAAACAATTGAAATTTGGTCTCAATGTTATGAAGGAATTGCATTTTCTAAGGATGACGTTCAAAGAAAAGTCCCTACTCGATTTTGGAAGTTCGTCAAAATTATGAATGTTTTATCATCTGCGTGCATGTGACCCAAGTAAAGTATTTGCATACAAGCCTGTTCCGACAGTCACGACATAATACATGGCGTTCCAGCAGGTCTTATTTTTAAAGTTTTTTTTTTTTTGTTACAAAGCCTCAACGTACTTCAAGCTATTTTGACTATAACTTCAACAAGCTTTCCAAGATTGCAACCGAGGAGCTATCTGAGTTTAGCTAAATGGCAGGTGTCAAACCGAGCGACAAGACTTACTTAAAGTAATCCGTTTTTATAAAAACAACAGTTTTCTCCCCGATTGTTATTATCAGTTTGTCTCGTCAATACACTTTTTAAAAAGACAGTTATCAGCTTATCAAGACAAGTACTCTAATCTACTCTTATGTACACGTTCTCTTGCACGCAATCTTGGAGTTGTAGCCGGATAGAGTATACTTGCGAGGCACTTGAACATGGGCGAGTGCGACTGACAAGGGTCTCTTCTGATCTCAGCTAAGTGGCCACAGAGAAAAGCTGAAAACTAATTTAAGTTATCAGGCCCGCAGTACAGATACAATCAAATCATCACCAAAATATTCGTAAGCATTGATTTCACTGTTATGAAGCTTGGATAATATAAACGTATATCTTGTCCAATGTCAAATGAAAAAAATTAAATCATTTCACATGCATTATAATTTTCCTTAATCAACAGTACCGGAAGACTCCTTGGAGGCAGCAGACATCTATCAACTCAAAACTGCTCCCTTAGATGAGTGCTCAGCCTTAATTACCATAGAAGCTAAAATAAGGTAAAATCTTTATATCTTTAAGTTAACATTGACAAATATTTTTGACAACATGTCACAATATAATTGACAGCTCCTACCCACCAAGTTTTGATGGCATGGATTCTCTGTGTTGCTACTAGTAAGACCCTCTGCTCGCAGTTGGATTTCTTTTTCTTTTTTGCCTCGTGCTGTTCAGCTGGCTTTAGGAACCTAACAACGATTACCTGTTTTGCCGGTAACTAACCGAAATCCGTTTTATTTTGATGAAGAGCATGACAAACACTCCACCCACTGTTCAATATCCTTTAGCTTACCGCAGAGTAGGAATTGCATGGACAAACAATCTTGCAAGGAATTGATAGTGGATAACTAGCGAAATTCCACAAACAAATTAGTTGGCTAGAAAATAAAAGTCAACAGAAATTGATGATGAATATTCCAGACGCCTACCGCTCAAGTGTAGTTCATTTCTAGAAACTGTGCTTTCGAACATCAGTGGAACTTTCTTGAGTTTGGCAACTCGAGTGCTACTGTATGTGGTGCATTCTACTCTACTCGGTTACTCGCAGGCTAAATCAGGTATAACATTTAAACAATTAACTACTTTGCACTAGCGCTAGTTTTACGGGTTCTCAACAACGTTAGACTTTTTAGTAACTGTAGAGTAGTATTTAATTAAGTACCTTGCTCTGCGACAATCAGAAATCGATTCGTGATGCTTTTGTTTTAGATAGTCTCACTTTTTCTTTCTTGCTTAATCCTAAAGCCGAGCTCCTCGTTTAGCATTTAACACTAATTAATACACTGTTCAATTTAGTACAAAGGGAGTTTAGTCCGACAATATATCGGCTTTGAGAAATCACCAACTTATTGCTAATTTGTTGAAAGGAAACTTAGCGTTCTGAGGCACCGTTGATTTTTAGTAAGAATCATATTTACATGCTCGCACGCTAGCTGTGACTCATTTGTCTTTTGTGTCAGTTGTATTTAGGCCTAAAGCGTTGCGAATGAATGATTGTCATCACACAAGCGTGTTACAACGTGTCGCATATCTACTGTTACTATTTTCGAAAACATCTCAGCAATTCGGTGCAATTCGCTGCAGATAAGAAAGCTTCATGATAATGGACAAATCAGCCATTTTCAAGTTATTAACATCAACTCTCATAATTTCTTTTTGTTTTTGTCGTCTCTGTTTGCTCAAACTAAGCGTATCAGTCACTGGTAAATACATTAAAGTATCGACTTTCCTATAATGGTTTTATTATGTTCGTCCTCGAGAACAAACGGACAATCGTCAAACTTTTAAATGCTATGGATTATTGAATAATCATTTCTTGGATGTTTATGTTCAAAACACAAAGTGCCTGTAAAACACTTGAACCCTGAAACCCTGTTAAGTCCTTTATTTAAAGTACCGAACACAATACAACACCTTCTAAGATTTCTTTTCACCCACTTTTTTCCAGCAGGCCAGTTTTAGGGGTTAAAACTCTTCTAGATCAACAGTTCAAAACCAAAACTAAGTGAAGCAATTCAAAGGTTTTGACGTTTAGCGTTGTCAGACTTTCATAGTTTGATGAATTTGATAAAAATCAAACCCCAAAATATCAACGTTTGACTGCTGTAAGTCGATACGGGGAGGTAGTCTTGCTTTTCTTTGCCAACAAATATGATTAATGATGCGCTATTAGCAGTCAAAAAAAAATGCTAATCTTTTGGTTGTTATTTCTGAAATATGCAGTGAACAAACGATGGTTGAAAAGTTTTTCTGTGTTTAATTCGTCCAATATTTTTTGTGAGCTTTCAGGATTTGTGGCGTTCCGACGAGTTGCAAGTTAGACGTCATACAGCCTTAAGTTGGTCAATCATGATCAAGACTTTTTAGTTTGTATATTTCTTAGGATAAGCAAACAAAGCTGAGAAAGACAGCAAGAATGCTCTAGATTTCATTCCTTGATTCCGGTTCTTAAAAACTCCCAACGGAGATAGGAAGTTCCGTCGTTTACAGCACAGGAAGGAAAATGAACAGCGTAATGGGCCATATATGTTTCAGTTCTGATTTGAAGGCAAAAAATCGCACGTAATAATTAATAAGATTAACTAATTAATCAGTTAATCTTTAGTTTTAAACAAACATAAGTTCTTTCTCGGTTTTTGTGAGCACCAGAGCACAGCTAAATCAAATAAACAAGCTAATAAAAGCAAACAAAATAATAGCAATACAAAATGTGAAGACCACATAGAGATTTAACAACAATATTTTCAGTTTGAAGTTGCTCGCAAGTATAATTAAGTTTATGTTCTTGCAATTGCTTTATAACATTTTTACATTTTACAAAGCAATATAGCAAATGTTTAGTTATGTACCCGTGCGTGTCTGTAAGAAGTGTAAAGATTATCAACAAATTTAGTATGTCGGTATAAATTGTCAAAGAAAATTCTAACGTCAATATATTGTCTTGGTTGTTTTTCCTAATGAAAGAAGAGCATTATAAATCAATGTTCGTGCTAGTTGTCGCTTGACACAATGACGAAATTCCATTTCTTCAAAATAATAATAATAATAATAATAATAATAATAATAATAATAATAATAATAATGATAATAATAATAATGATAATAATAATAACAAAAACGATAATAATAATGATG